>JANHFM010003660.1:53831-74326 GCA_032468115.1 Grayia smithii
TGTGTGTCCAATCACACTTGGCCAATAAAGAATTCTATTCTATTCTATTCTATTCTATTCTATTCTATTCTATTAAGGGAGTCTGGATCCAAGGCCGGCTTCTTGGCATTATCATGTCCAAAAATATATCCTACTGAAAATAGTTCATTATATCTTCTTGCAGCACATTGTTTTACTTTTTTCCTAAAATATTTTACTTTCCTTTTTCTTAATTTTCAAACAAGGAAAAATCTAATGATCAGGAACAACCTATAAATAAATATCATATCTGTAACCTTCAACTGGGTGAAAACCTAGTCAAACATAGGAAATGATGCAACCATTACTCCTGAGGGAATGAAATTTGGGGAAGTTGTGGCTGTGTCAGAACTTCAGGGCTGCTGCTTGCAATCATGTGATTCGCATTTTCAAAATTCCATGATATTTTCCAAGCCAATTGTGCAATCCCTCAATTCTCCCCTTCTCAGAAATAGCCACAACCTTTCTGGCTGGAAAGAGGGAGAGAAGAGAAAGGGAAGGAAAAGGGGGGAGAGAGGAAAGAAGAATGGAAGAAAAGATTTCTAATGCTCACTGCCAGATTCCCATAAGTGAATTCAGTGGAGAAGCCTATAGGAAGTCAGAAGTGGGTCTCACTCCCACTGATTTTTTGCCTCCCACTGATAATCCTGTTTAAGCAAACATCTGAAACAATAACATATCCTTATTTGCAACAAGAGGAGATTAGCTTGACATCTTCCCACAAGTGAATGGGGATCATGTTACATCTGATGGTGGAAGTGTGTCAGTACCTTTAGACTTACAACTTCCTTCCTAGGAAACTTGCAGGAAAGGTTGCAGGTTGCAACTGTACTACACAAATATTCACAACAAAATGCAAGAAAGATCCCTTTTCATGTATCCCATGTAAATCTATGTAACCTTATATTTGGGGAAAGTTTCCCAGGCCCCCACCCCCATATAAATTATAAGCCCTCTACTGAGGCTGCCTACTCTTAGCCCAGGAGAGCTAAACAATGATGTTCCATCTATTTCTGGGGAAAAATAGAAGATTGCCTTGCAGCTTTAAACAAATACAGCTGATAAAGTACATGGAACCCATTTCAATCTGGCTTTTGGCTACAGAATTGCAGCAAGGTGAGGACTGCAAGTACATCTGGGGGAGTCCATTACGAATTATTACTGAGAAGGCCTGTCATAATCACAACTGCCTCACAAACTTCATGTAATATATGAACTTGGGGCAGACACCCAGATCCACACATGTATGTTCAATGTTTGCAAAGTGCTGCCTAAAATACCCCAGTGCAGGGGGATTATTATTTATCAATATAAATTGATATATACCCAGTTGATCCACTTATTCAGAAACTACATCAGGGTTCCCCAGCCTTTTTGGTTCTGCAGACCAACCGCTTCTCAGCAGTGGGGGGAGGTGTTTGAATTTGCATGCGCAACATAAATCCCGTGCATATGCTTCACATGCTCACCCACTGCTTCAGTGGCCCAGTTCGCAGTGGGGTCCTGGGGTTGGGGATCTCTGATCTATATGAAAATGTTTGGCAGAGATTATGCCAGAGATCATTTGAAATGGGATGCCAACATTATACTGATGATAACTTGGTTCCATTCCTCCTTTTTTCTCTTTCCTCCTTTTCAAATTTGCTAAGTATGATAATAGTCTGAGTGAAAGTAAAAAGAAAGAAGACAAAGGTGCAAATAAGTATGAAATTACAATTATTGACTAACCTTTAGTCAGTTTTGGACCAGATTCTATTTCTGAAAGAGCAAGTCCACACTCTAGGAATGCTCCTTAATCCTCAGCTGTTACTGAATTCTTAGATGACAGCTGCAACAAGGAGTATTTGCACACAATTAAAGCTAGTATGCCAACTATGAAACTTTCAAAGCTAGTGAAGATTTGGTAAAGGTCGTCCATACCTTAGTTCCATCCTACATTGGCTATTGGAACATGTTGAATGTAAGGCTATCCTTGAAAAGTGCCCCAAAATTCCAATTGGTGCAAAATACAGCAGGTAAGCTTAATAACCAGAAGAAACTTGGATCACATTATGCCTTGGATTGCAGTGGTTCTTGGTTGCTTTCTAAGCACAATTTAGCATAATAAGCATAATTTAACATAAATAAGCATAATTTACTTTGGGATTTAATTATCTGAAGAATCATTTTTTTGTATTAAGTACCTCTGTCTAATTGTCAGGATCTCCCTGAGAATATCTTTTGATAATCTTCCCCATCTCACTATAAGAGGCTCTAATGGAGAGGACTTTTTGCATTGCTCTGAAATAATGAAATGTAGTTCCTTAGCTGTATTTGGACTTCTCTCAGTATTTTAGCATTCATTTATATTTTTAATCTTTCACTATGCTCCTTCAATAGCTAAAACAGGAATTACAACAATTGCATGAGGCAAATGTATTGCTAATTCTTCAAACTACCATCTCACTGGAGAAAAAGATCAAGTTGTATCTCATTATCACACTCTGCTAATCTACAGCACTTCAGAATGGTTGGATCCCATATGTGAATGATGAGAAGACTAGTGCTTAGGTATATAAATCGTGATACTTCATTTTCTTCCCCTGACTAGAATTAGAAGTTTCCACTTCAGTCTTCATATTGAAAGACTTCTTAAAGACAGCTCTTGATAGTCATAAATAGGTTCTTGAGTATTGCCCTATGTCCTTGTATTCAAATATACCCTGGGTGTTGACAAGGCCTGCACCATGCCTTACTATTTTAAGTGGCTACTAACCCATCTTCTAAATTAAACCCCTTCTTTGCAATAAAGATTTAGGCAGATAAAGTCTGTCAACTGTTAGAGAGCTCATTCCATCTTATCCAGGATACTCATGTTTCCTTTGAATCATGTTAAGAATAAAGAAAAATTTCAGTGTCTATTCTTCCAGTTAAATCAAGAACAAGGATTCTAGACTAATTAATACAAGTACTGGTTTTGCAAGAACTTTCAAGGTTATATCTCTAAAGAGAAATGTTCCAAATCCGTAAGCACTGATCTAAAGACAAACTAAATAAGTATATGTTAGAATCTTAAAAGCTTATAATTCAACCTTTAAAACATATTGATGACCAATAAAGTTGAATTTTAAACTAAAATAGAAACTAAATTAAATTGGTTAAATTAAATTGAATTTTTATTTAATTTAGCTCAGGTAAGGTTCTTTTTCTGATTAGAAGTTATACTTTGATTTTTTAAAAAAGTTTATTCTCCATGGGATGCAGAAAGCATACAGGTAGTCCTCAGCTTACAAACAACTGAGCCCAAAATGTACGTTATTAAGTAAGATATTTGTTAAGTGAGTTTTGCCCCATTTTATGACCTTTCTTGCCACAGTTGTTAAGTGAATCATTGCAGTTGTTAAGTTAGTAACCTGATTGTTAGGTGAAACTTGCTTCCCTATTGACTTTGTTTGTCAGGTCATAAAAATTGATTACATGACTGTCATAAATATGAACCAGCTGCTAAGTATCTGAATTTTGATCACATGACCATGATGCTACAATGGTCGTAAGTGGGAAAAAGTCATGTCACCTTTTTTCAGTGCCATTATAACTTTGAATGATCAATAAACGAACTGCTGTAAGTCAGGGACTACCTGTATTTGGTGATAAGTGATGAAAATGATGATTTTGATTTTTATTTTATTTTTTGCCAAATTTTGTCCTGCTCAATATGAAGTTTTGCCACTAAATTTTAGCATGCAGTTTAGAGGCTGGGGAAAAATGATTCTGTTTTTCTTTGGAGAGGCAGTAAAAACTAGATTGTTAACTCTTAAAAGCTAAATTATTTCTGATATTAATAGAGAATAAAAGTGATCATTGAAATAAATACTCCAACTTGGTGTTGCTAGTGCTTTTTCTAAGTTCCATTTGCATTCCAAGAACAGCTATTTATAGTAGCATATTACAATGCAGGTAATCAACTAAATGTTACTGGATCTCTTCATAGCCCTGGTATGCATATTGGATTACATCCAAATTAAGTCATACTTTAGTCTTTCAGAAACGAATAGGTCTTAGATTAGTCATTGCTAGCTTACTCCATAAACATCTATGAAACTAAAGCAATATTCTTTAGTACAGTTGTAAAAATCCATCAATAAAGCCTTCATATCAGGAACCAAACACAAAATTTGAATCACAGAAAATATAATCTTTTAACACAAAACTAATCCCAGCCAATATTTTTCCAAACTATGAATGCTTGTGATACAGTTGTATTCTACCTCATGTTTGAGTTTATGGCAAGTTATTGAATGTATTTTTTCTCCATCAGGAATCACAGTTCAGAAGCTTGAATATATTACAAGTCAGTATAGGATATTAATTCAAGGACAAGGAAAAGGAAACCTGGGATGCTCAAACACTATTTCTTTATACTATGGATTAATTGAACTTTATTCAATGTATATGACTGCCTATCTCAAACAAGTGACTCTTGGAGACTAACAACAACAATAATGCTATTTTTGTAACCTCATCTCCCCCCCCACACACACACACACACAACAAATAAATAGACAATTGGCAAGTAATATTTAAAAAAATACAAATTTAATAACTAAATAATTAAAAAGGCTAATAAAAGTGCAAATATTTCTAAAATGCATACTGACCATGTAACTATGGTGTAATAGATAGAAGAAGAGTGAATTACTCAAGGGACTCCTGTGGATTGCCAGTACTTATTTTGAGCCAACCCTGTTTACATCCAACAAGATGTAATATGGACTTCAGCTGTGTTGCATACTTGAGCTGCATGGAGAATGAAAGCCAGAGGGCAAAATTCTTTGTTACTCAATGAGCTGCATGAATGAAGATGTGCTTCCCCAGTGTTATCTACATCTTATTCTCTTACTTCTTATATCTGTTGTACCCAAATTGCAAAAATTGAAAATGTGATCTTGATGGTAGCTAAAAGAACTTCCTGAATCTTTTTGCTGCCATCTAATGGTCACCTGGGTTTTTGCAGTCCAGATTGATATATCTGCTTTCTAGGTTTCATCTTCTCACAACTTTGCTGACTAAAGATGTTGGAAGCTATCTAAGAGGAAGATGACTTGGAGTCTGACTACCATACAGAATTCAGTTTTCAAAATTTGATGTCAGAATAACAAAACAGAAGGCAAAGAAATATCCATGTGATCGAAATAGACACAGTCTAATTGTTAAGGCACCAGACTAGAAACCAAGAGACTGAGTTCTAGTCCTGGTTGGATGACTTTAGGCCAGTCACACTTTCTCAGTCCAAGCCACCTCTTGCAGTTGTTGTTGTGGGGAATATTGGAAGAGGAAGAAGTTTTGGCTATGTTTGTTGCCTTGAGTTAGTTGTGTTTTTTAAAAATCTCAAAAATAAAATCACTAAATTGTGCTGATAGTTTGTTTTGCATCTTTTCCGTAGGTGAGCTCATTCACTGTTTCTCTGATATTTTTGAACTTCAGTTTAATTTCTATGCCAGTTGATTGGGAAGAAAATTAATTGATGGGCTATTTTTCTTATGAACAAAAGAAAGGGTTTTTTTAGTTTGTTTTGTGAAGAAGCATACAGCTTGCTGCCCCTCTCTGCAGTATAAAGTACCATTTAGGAAGATCTTTAAGTGTTTCTCTCTGAAAAGAATGTCTTGAAAACTAACCTATTTCAACACAGAAAAAAAGATATGAAAATTTTAAGTCAGATGATAAGTAGTATGTGATTTGAAATGAGGAGTGAATGTTGAAATAACAAAAAACATGGCTATGCATCTGAACATGACTTTATTTTGCTATAAGGAATTGAGTGATATATGTCAGAGAAACTAATTTGATGCAATGGGAATTGTTGGTTGATTGAATGCAGGCGTCAGTGTTTATCCTTTAGACTAGAGATTCTAGTTGGCATAGAATAATATGAGTACACTTGGAGTAAAACTAGACTTAGTATGTACTTACAGCATACTGGCTAAAATATGTCAAAATTGACTGGTCTTATCCTTACTATTAGTACACAGGATTGCATGTGGCCCAGCTATAACTAAGGCTGGTAGCATGGTCTTTGTAATTTATTAACAAGCAAAATGTAAAAGCCTCATGTGACCAAAACAATGATGGACACTAGATGTAAATATCTATGGACCTAACTGACAATAATCATGATGCAAGGAAGAGTTTGACTTGAAATGTAAACAATAAAAAATACAAATTAATTAAAGAAAGTAAAGACATAAAATACATGCATTACGGTATGTGTTGTTGAAACTAAGAAAGGGGAAGGATATAATCTGAATGAAATTGGGGAAACTAATGGAGAATTTTTTTAAGATGTGTCAGTGTTTTAAAAAATAGGGGGGACTGAATGTATCCCAATATGTCAAAAGAAATAATGCACAGAACATGTTTTTGTGTACTTCGTTACATGACAGTTGAGCATGTACATAAAAGAAGTTGAGCTCTTAGACGTCACAGCAGTGATGGCTAACCTTTACTGGACTGAGTGCCCAAAGCGTGTACCTGTATGCGTGAACCCCCCAAATGAAATGTGTGTGCACCCCCTGTATGCACCCCATGCCCCCATGTATGCGCAGGGAGCCCCTGCATGCCCCCCACATGCCTGCGGCTCCTCCACATGCACTTCCCCTGTGCATACGCATGCGGCCCCCGCATGTATGCATCACCCCCCACATGCGACCCATCCCTGTGCATGCACATGCGCCTCCCGTATGTATGCGTGTCCCCCTCACATGCACGCTGTCAGCCATGGAAGCCATATTAGGAGGCTTCCAACCTGCCACATTCTCCGCTGTGGGAAAGTGAGGGGGGGGGAATTGGGAGAAGGAGATATTAGGCATAATAGCATTCTGCAAGATGATCAAGGTCAGGCCAAGCCTGCATTTGGAGGAGTGGTGTCAAGAGGGATTATACAATGATTGGACCTTGTGACCAACTGAGAAGGGAGGAGATGGTTTTGATATCCTGTGGGAAAACCTGGAACTCTCAGATTCGGGTTTTCCCAAAATGTGACAGTTTACTTGTCCAAATAAAAGAAACTTTTGAGAGATGGTTGGAGCAGAGTTTTTATTCGGCGAAGGTTTTCTGGAATGTTGACATTAACCCGAATCTCTTTTTCTAAAAACCTAAGTAGCACCCCGAGAGGGGGCTGGCCGGGGTACTGAGCCCCAGCTCCAACCAACGCTAGGTAGGAGCAAAGACTCAGTGAAGATGGAAAAGAAGGAGGAAACTGTTGAAGGGGCTGTCGGGACGGTGCCAGCTGACCCCCACAGTTCCCCCTCCACTGAAGAAATGATGCGAGCCCTGGAAGCTGCAGAAACAGCACGGATGCAAGGCGCTCAACCCAAGGAGACAGACTCCTGGAGAATGTGTCAGTCTTTCCCAACTCCAGAGAAGGGCCTCGAAGAGAAATCACTGGATGTCCGTGCTTTGACAAGCTCCTAAACGTCGCCCCTTGATACAGAATGGAGAGCCAGAGCAGCCTTGCGATCCGGAGATTCCCGGGACTGGGGTCTGCAACCCGAGTTTCGAAACCTATCCCTAACCGGGCTCCTTGAGCAGTTCAAACGAATGGAAGTGGGAAGTCGAGCAAGCCCCTCACAGCTGCCTCACGTGTGTTGGAATTTAGCACAGCCTACATTTACCTTCAGGCCACCTGAGCCTGGAGCCGGAATCAGCAGGGGATTAGGGGCCTTTTCCCAAGCCAGGGCTGACAAGAAAAGGAGCCCATTGCAGCCCGGCCTCCCAGTACAGGAAATACCAAGGATACAACTCACCTGGGGAATCCAAAACCTCCCTGCTGGGGGCCCTCACCAGTCAGTTTTGGGACTGAAACCGGCAGAAACCCCAGGATGGGGTTTTTATCCAGGCAGGGGCTGGATTCAGTGCCAATGGTATCCCCCTCCAGAGGCTCAACCTTTCCAGGGGTCTCCATTTGGTCAGTATGCTCCAATATTCCCACCGCAGCAGCAAGGGAGCATCCCACCACAGGCTGGACTTCCTCCTCCCCCTCCAGCCCAACCAGCGTTCCAGCAGACACAAAACCCCCCTGCTGGGCCCCATTCCAGCAGCAAGCAGCAGCTCAAGTTCCCCCTTTAGCCTAGCCGGGGGGGGGGGAAATGCCCAAAATCTCCCCTCCTCCTCGGCAAGACCCTCCCTGCTTCAGAGCAACTTTTGATGGAACGCCTGCCAAGCTGGCTTATATCCTCAGCCGAGTCTGGGCTCATATCGATCAGTATGGAGACCAATATAGATCTGATCAAGATTTAGTAGAGGCAAGACTGGATGAATGAGGGAGAAGCTGCCAATTGGATAGCCCAGCTCTACAACAAGGGAGCTGCTGAATTAGCTGACGCCAATGGATTTGTAGCCCTACTTCGAGCCAGATTCGAAGACCCGGACTGGATCGGGGAAAATGAAGACAAATAAAGGTGATGAAACAAGGCAATCAGGCCCTAAAAGACTTTGTCTGGGACTTTAGACGGGTGGTAGGAGATCTGGGCCATTGGCCAGAGTGCATTCTTCCGCACTATTTCAAGGAAGCAATAGATCTGGAAGTCAGGAAATCCTGTGGGATCTGGGGGTGCCAGAATGACTGCAAGACTGGTATACCATGTCCATTGCACTAGACAGAAATCTATCCCCACCACAAAGCCACCCCCCAGAAGCCTCCACCCCAAACAGCCCTGGCTAGACGTCCACTTCCAAAACCAGCAGAGGCCTTTCCAACTCCGCCAGCAAGACAAATTAAATGCATTGAGCGTTGGAATACCTCAAGCGTTGCAATGCCTAGCCCTAGCCCCCATGCCACAACCACGCCCACCAACTGCAGTCCGAGGGAAAAGAGCCCCCAGGAAGCCTCGGGAGGCCACCCGGTTTACCAGACATGCTGTAGAGGTTCCCCTTCCCACTGAGGAGAGCGTAGATCCTCCAGCCAACAAGACCCCGCCTAACGATGAGATCAGTGATGACGACCCCATGGTGAGTTCGCCCATTCTCCCCTTTGCTATTAAAGTGAAACTAACTGTGCTAGAAATGGGGGAAGGAAGGGGAATTTAAAACCATAGTGGATACCAGATGCCTGATTGGGCCCCAAATTGTGGAACAGTTGGGAATCAAAACAAAACCCTTAAAATACCCCATAAAGGTCGATGGCACATTCATTGGGGGGGGGGGGGTTCCAGCCACCCATGTGACCGAACTAGTCAAACTAGAATTTGCTGGACATCAAGAGCTCATACGATTCATAGTGACTCACAAAATGACAGAATCAATCATACTGGGACTGGCTTGGTTGGACAAATGGGCCCCCACCACTAAATGCAAAGATGGGTGCCGGAAAATCATACTGGAACCCGGCCCCACCTCTGGAGGCCAAATGCCAGAATCAGCAGCCCCCGCTGCAGATAGGCCACCAGGGGAACCCCTGATCCCTAAAGCATATACAGACCTAGCCGAGGTCTTCAGCGAAAAGGAGTGCAACCTCCTCCCGCCCCACCGGGCAACAGATTGTGCCATCAAATTACAGCCAGGGGCCAAAATGCCAAAACCCAGGTTGTATTCGATGACACCTGCCGCAGTGGCCTTGTTGAAAAGCTACATTGATACCAACCTAGCCAGAGGGTTCATTGAGCCTGCCAAATCCAGGGTGGCTGCCCCTGTATTGTTCAAAGAGAAAAAAGATAGAGGTTTAAGATTATGCCTCTTGGATTTTAGGACTCTGAATGGAATATGCATACAAAACACCTACCCCCTGCCCCTGATGAAAGACTTTCTGAACCATCTATTGAAAGTCTTCACCAAACTAGACCTAAGAGAAGCTTACTATAGAGTTCACATAAAGGAGGGGGACGAGTGGAAGACCACTTTCAACTGTCCCCTAGGGAGTTTCCAATTCTGAGTCATGCCGTTTGGACTACAAGGGGCCCCTGCCGTCTTCATGAAACTGATTAATGAAACTCTGCACCAACACCTGTACAAAGGGGTTCTCATTTACCTCGATGATATTCTTATCTACAGCCAAAGCCTAGAAGAGCACGTCAAATTAATAAGGCAAGTCCTGAAAAAACTCCTGGCCACAAAGCTCTACATAAAGCTTTCAAACTGTGAATTCCACAAAGAGTCCTTAGATTACCTGGGTTACCTGATTTCCAGTTGAGGAATCGAGATGGACCCAGGAAAAGTGAAAGCAGTGCTAGACTGGCAGCCACCCTGAACCTGTAAGCAACTACAAAGCTTCCTAGGATTTGCAAACTTCTAGAGACAATTCATCCCATCTTTTGCTGAGATTGCTCTTCCCCTGACTGAACTGCTTAAGACCAGCTCATCCCCTGCCAAGCCAAAGCCAAGCCAACCCCTGGCTTGGACCATGGACTGTCAAAGATCATTTGAGCGATTAAAACGCCTCTTTGCGGAAGAGCCCATTCTCCAACACCTGGACCCGGACAAACCTTTTATAGTCCAAGCAGATGCCAGCGATGTCACAGTCGCTGCAGTTCTACTTCAGAGAAATGTACAAGGCGAACTGCAGCCTTCTGCTTACGTATCCAAGAAATTGACGGATACAGAACGCAGATGGGTGGTATGGGAGAAAGAGGCTTTCGCAGTGAGATGGGCCCTCTTAATGTGGAGGCATTTCCTACAGGGGGTGAAAGAGCCATTTGAGGTGTGGACGGATCACAAAAACCTTGAGGTGCTAAAAACTCCCAGGAAACCCTCCCCCAAACAGCTTTGCTGGGCTTAGTATTTCAAACGGTTCAATTTCAACCTAAAATACATCCCAGGAGGGAAAAACCAGCTGGCAGACACTGTATTGCGAAAACCCCAATTTGACAGCCGGTGGGAGGAAATAGTGCATGCCAGGATCCCGGATGCCCAACCAGCAGCCCAAGTATGCACTAGAGCGCAAACTCGCCAGAGCTCCAATCCATTAAGGGGCCAACTGGCAGAGGAGCTAAAAGCAGCACTCTCGAGTGATGACTGGTTTAAAGAAAACCAGGCAGACTTAATGTGAATTCCGGTGTTAAAGCGGAGTCATGACTCCAGACTATGAGGCCACTTTGGATTCCTAAAAACTCTCCACTTAGCAAGAAGGCAATTCTGGTGGCCTAAAATGAAGGGCGACATGGAGGACCTTGTCAAAAGCTGTGCCACTTGTGCAATTATGAAATATAGACAAGGAAAACTGCCTGGCCTTCTACAAACAGTGGCTGAGCCCACCAAACTTTGGGAGGATATTGCAATGGACTTTATTGTAGAACTGCCTGAAAGTGGGGGAGAGCGAGTAATCTGGACAGTCATTGACCTGTTCTCCAAGCAAGCCCATTTCATTGCGTGTGCGGGGCTACCCTCTTCCAAGAGACTAGCCAAACTTTTTGTGAAACATATTTACAGGCTGCATGGGGTCCCCAGGAGGATAATATCGGATCGAGGAGTCCAATTCACTGCAAAATTTTGGAAAGAATTCTTGAAGTCGATTGGATCATCCCAAGGCCTGAGTTCTAGTTTCCATCCCACTACTGAAAAAGTGAATGCTATGGTGGAGCAATACATTAGGTGCTACGTAAATTATCAACAAGAAAATTGGGCCAATTTATTGCCATTCGCAGAGGTGGCTTACAATAATGCGGCACACAGCAGTACGGGGTTGACTCCTTTTCAAATAACCTCTGGGATGGACTTTGTACCGATGCCTGAGTTGCCAAGAGAACCACCGACTTCAATATCCCTAAATGAATGAATGACATCGCTGAAGAAGGGTTGGGAGAATACAAAGAAAGCTTTGGCCAAAGCGGCAGAGAAGTATAAAGCCCAAGCTGACAAGCATAGATCTCCCCAGCCCCCTTTCCGAGTCAGGGATAAAGTGTATTTGTCCACCAAGTACTTAAAATTAAGGTTACCTAGCAATAAAATTCTCTCAGGTTGATGGCACACTCATTGGGGGGTTCCAGCCACCCATGTGACCGAACTAGTTAACCTAGAAATTGCAGGACATCA
This sequence comes from Grayia smithii, assembly GCA_032468115.1. NCBI lineage: Eukaryota > Metazoa > Chordata > Lepidosauria > Squamata > Grayiidae > Grayia > Grayia smithii. The sequence continues at coordinate 65,850 of JANHFM010003660.1, forward strand.
AGAGCTCATATGATTCATAGTAACTCACAAGATGACCGAATCAATCATACTGGGACTGACTTGGTTGGACAAATGGGCCCCCACCATTAAATGGGAAGATAGGTGCCAGAAAATCATACAGGAACCCAGCCCACTACCCTCTTCCCAACACATCAGGGATCCCCCCATCCCTAGCGGCCAAATGCTGGATCTTTTGAGAGATGATTGCAAAGGAGTTTTTCTTCGGTGAAGGTTTTCTGGAATGCTGACACACATCTCTGCAAGACATATAACTAGTTTCTGACTTAGTCTTACTAAATAAAAAAATGCTTCTCCCTTTGATAATTTCCACAAAATAAATTTCATCCCAGCAAAGTCAAGATGTTAAGTCATTCTAAATTGGATTTCCTGTTGAAATGGATATACTGAATTATTTTAATATAATTAGTACAAAATTGTCGCCTGCTTCAGCAGAACAAAGGATTCAGAAATGTATTTTTCTCTGGATATGTTTTCATCTATATCTCTGGTTAACAAAGGGCATTTAATTGTAAGAGTGTGTGTATTCTTTTGCAATGAAAACAGTTTTAAAATCAGATGATTTTAAATTTTTGCTTGCCTGCCAATCACATTATATATAGGACAGTCATTTGCTCGCATGAAATCCTTTTAATCCTAGCCCTTGTTGTCTGGGATTAGTCTGTAATCCTTTTTGTTGTGGTAGCCAAGTGTTTAAAATAATATATAATTGTCTTCCGTTGCATTCCTTTCAATCCTGTGAGATTATATGCCACATACCAATGGCAGATGATCTGTGCAGCTAGCCAGTGCAAAGTTTCTTAGTGTTGTCACACTTGTATATATCTTTCAATCTCATTTAAGGGTGTCCTGTTGTAGGTTTGCCAATACATAAAATAACTAACTTACTTATACTCAGTAAGAGGAAATTTAGTGTTTTCCAGTTTACAACTTTGTCACGATACTTTTGAGGGCTGTCTGGAGTAAAGGAATTGAAAAATAAAGAATGCCAGATTGTGTACTAATCTAACTGCTTGATAAAATTGTAGACTTTATTTACTTAGTTATTATTAGTTTGTTTAATAGTGAAATAAAGGAAAAAAGAAAAATGCAATTACTGCAGTTTCAGTTTAAGATATAAGGATTGGATGCCCATGTAGAAGAAAAACATATGGAACAGCTAGGAAAAAATGAATAAATAAAAATAATAAAGTCCTCTGAGATTCAAGGTAATGTACAAAGAAGATTGATTGGTTGATTGATTGATTGATTGAGTGAGTGCCATTAAGTCAGTGTTGACTGTTAACAAACATATGGATTTTGTCCATGACCATCTCTTTCTAACTTAGTCTTTTGGGCATTTCAATGGTTCACTGTAACCAAGTCAATCCATCTTCCAGATAATCTTGCTCTTCCTCTCTTTCTTTCTTTCTTTCCATTTTTATCAGCAAAAGAGTCTCCTCCAGAGAGCTAGATTTTTCCTTAATATGACCAAAGTAGGATAATTTGAACTTGGTCATTTATACTTTAAACTCTGGGTTTATTTGTTTTATGATTCATTTGTTTTTAGCTATCCACAGTATTTTCAGAAGTCTTCTCAAACAGTAAGGTTCAAAATCATTAGCTTCTTTAAAGCCATACTTTCATGCAGCGCTGGGCTTCAAAAATTTTAGCAAGGGGTTCTCTGCCTGGTTGCTGGGTGAGAGTGGGCATGGTTGGCATGGCCTGCACCATAGCGGGGGGGAGGGCAGTTTTGCCCTCCCTGGACTCCTGAATTTCTGGTAGGTCCCTTTTTCACCCTCCCCGACCCTCCATGCATGCCCTGCACTTACCTGCATGCAAAACAGGCTGCATGGGGACTCCTGGGAGTGGAGGGTGGGCAGGGCTAGCCAGGAGTGGGATTTGGGGATTCTCTGAACTGCACAGAATTTTAGCTAGAGGTTCTCCTAAGTAATTGCATTTATTTTTAATATTTTTACTTGTAGATTATTTATTGTGTGAGATTAAATTGTGTGAGATTAAATGTGTGAGCCGCCCCGAGTCCTTCGGGAGAAGGGCAGCATATAAATGCAATAAAATAAATAAATAAATAAATAAACCCCTGCGAATCCCCAGCAGCCCACCCCTGCTTTCATGTCTATAAAGTGTTACAGGGAATACCATTGCCTGCATTATTGTTGGAAATTTCCAGGTAGGCTGGAAGGAGGAGTCAAGCAAGGGCCTAGCCTGGAGTTATTGTGCAGTCACAAGCAGCAGTATAACCTGACCGTCCCCAAGATCCATGATCATTCTCAGAGGAAGGCAAGCAACCTAGTGAGATCCTTGTAACATAAGTGGTAGGCAGTACTGACTTCAACTATTCACATGTGGTTCTGGTTGCTTGCATCTCACAACTATTCTATATTTGTAGATGCACATCTGAATAACTTTTCAAAGGTCTTCATGGATGTTCTACCAAGCACTAGCCTATGTATATTTCTTGACCGATTGTTCCCTTACTTTTGATGGTTCATCCTAAAAGGCAGAAGCTATCTACCACTTTAATATCTGCATTATCAGTTTTAAGGCTGATTGTTGTCACTGTTGCCATTCATTTGGTTTTCTTCCTATTTAATTTCACTCCATTTTTTTCACTGTGCTGCTTGACTTTTATTACTACTTTATAGCTTGCAGTTCCTTTGCATTTTCAGTTACCAATGTTGTGTCATCAGAATAATGCAGGTTATTGATGTTTCTTTCTGCAGTGTTAAAACCACACTCATCTTCTTCCAGTCCAATTTCCCTTAATATTTATTCAGCATGTAAATTGAATAAATAAGGGGGAAAATATTGGATGGTCTAAGAAAGTATATCAAACAGTACCAATCATAAACAGAAATGCAGCAAAATAATTAACAAGGCTAGCATATTTTATCTAGGTGTGGCATATCTTCCCATGGAGGAAGAATATTCAGAGGAATCCCACCTACCCAACCACCTTTTGTACCTCATGATTCTACCTCATGCTTCCACTATTTCATTCTAGGCCACTATTTCCCAACTTTCTGAGACTTTTATGAATTGTAATCACTATGACTGGATGCCTTTCCGCTCATGAAGAGTTGACATCCTCCATCCTTGATTGCTTCTAGCTCATTCTATCAACTGTGTTGTGGGAAGGAGAGAGGGTGAAAGGCAGCGTAAGATGAACCCTATATCCTGCTCTGATTGTCATCCATTACCAACAAGTGTCTTGTGGGAAGGTTCTTTGAATTTTGTTATTTTGTTTTTAAATAATATGTATTGTTTGGGTGCAATTATTTGAAACATAATTTGGGAGGATTATAATCCTGAAAAGCAGAAAACAAATAACTGCAATAAATAAATAAATATGCAAATATTTACACTTTCAGCTGTCCATTTTTAATGTTTTTTCTATTTATTTTTGCTAGACTGTTCTGAGTGTTCTATCTGGAGAGGAATGCATCATATCCATCTACTAAATAAATAGACAAAGTCTCTTGAAAAACCAAGGATTAATGCTACAAATATGGCATGTCCATCAATATCTCACCACACAATGTACTGTATCTATTCTATGTGGATTTCTCCTTGATGTTGCCAAAGAACTATTAATATCTGCAATGGTTAGATGTGTTTGTAAATCAGCTTTGGATAATATGTAACTCTATGCTCAAAATAGCCAACTCTAATTACAGGTTGCTGAGCAACTTATCAACCCATTTGGTGAAGATGATGATGATTTTGAAACAAACTGGTGCATAGATAGGAATCTCCAGGTAACACCCTTTTGCTTCAGCTGATTACTATTTTTTGCTGTCTTGCAACATCAAAATTTATGCAATTTCTACCAAGAAATAGCACAAGTGTTCCATCCTGCTCCCATCTTTATAAATATTTTCCAGATTAAAGTAAAATTATTTCTAGTTCAGTTTTCATATACAATACTCATTTTGAAAACTGCTGAAGCTTCCTCGCTATTGGTTCTGTGCTTTTTCATTTCCATTTCAATTCCTGCTTAGATTATTTTTTTTGCATTACCATCAAGGGGTCTACAAACATTGTCTTCTCATGTGCAACTGCAACTAATGCTACAATATGAATCAAGACATTCAAAATATATTGCTGGGTGTTGCCAGTAGAGTAAGATGCAGTTCATGGCAAGGTTGCTGAAGTAATAATGGAGCTGTTCAGCAAGAAGTCTGAGCATACCATGTCTAGAAATTGAGAAAGAAATATTCCAGCAACATTCAGGTGGTAATATTAGAAAGTTTTAATTATATTAAAACATAATTAAAGAACCATTCCAAATTATAGGTAAGGATTATTTCCTTGTTTTGAGCATTTCTGTTCCTGGGATTTTTAAATTATGCTGGTGGGAGTAGCCAGAGTGAATTAGATTTGGTGACCTGTAGACTTCACGGGTAGAATGTCTTCTATCAGAATGACATGACATAAACTGACTCTTATTAATATCCATTAGCTCTTGCAACAGGATCCTCCCCTTATGAAATTGTCTAATTTTTGTTCATTTTCATTCATTCATTCTGATTGCAGGTAAGGCTATATCAAGGCTGTCTCATTCAGTTAGTGGATATCCAAGATCTAAAAAGCATCCTGTAAAGATTTGTTTCCTCTTACATGGTTACCACATTTCAAATTCTGCTTTTGGCTCAGAAAAGTACAGGCTGCTGCTGCTGCTTTAAATAAAAATGTTACGGTTGTATTGTGCAGTTCTCTGGATTGTGACTTATATTTGAGATGTTTAAAATGTGTGTAGCAGGTGTTCTAATTTTTAATTCTTATAGGTTTCACTATTGGCTGTTGATGAAATGCATATGAATTTACCAAGAATGAAAAAAGATATTTACTGGAATGATTCTTCAGCTCGTCCACCATATACATTAGCAGCTGCAGATTCCTGCATTCCATCTTTCCTTGGATCAACTATTGAAATGGGGTATGCAAATCTGCAATGTCTTATCCTACTTTTTCATATACAAACTTATTATATCAGGGTGATGTGAACCTTGGTAGGAATAAATGACAGGCAGGAGATTTTGACCATTTGTTATTTCTTAGCCTGGCCTGTTTCAGATATTTGTTGTGGAGATAAAATGGAAGGGCCTACCCTTCACTCAGCTGGAGGAAGAGTGGACAGATTAGACAAATTCAAACATTTATTTTTGACTTACCAGAACTCACTGATTAAACCATGAACAGCATTTAAACATATTATTTTAAATAAAAGGAACATTTCAGTGGTATTTGGAATTCCCAGGTGAAATCCAACAGGCTCTTCTGAACATTTTAGAAAGATTACCAAGGGAATTTGGAATCTGAATTTAATTAATCAAGCTGGAAATGTATGTCATAAAATTCTCTCTAAATTTACTTTCAGTCATCAAGAATTGACTGTAAAACAATTTATAAATTCATATAATAAGCGTCCTCTCCAAATATGTGGACTTCATCTAGAATTCACCAGCATACAGTTATTGAGAATGTCAGGAATTAAAGTTCACATGGTTGGAAGAAATGCAATTGGGGGAGGCTGTTCATGATTTTTTGAAGGGAGGGATATTGAAAATGAACAGGATTTTTCTCTCCCTGAAAAAAAATATTCACATAATCCCAGATTTTGATTTTAAGGGCAGGTCTTTGTTGGTTTACTTTTCTGCTTTGTTTTTTTTTTTATTCTGATGTTTTGTTTCATTGAGTAATAATTTATAAAATCTTTTCAGAGAAAAATGAGATATGTATAATATTTAATAAAACAATGGCATAGCCCATACAGCAATGGGCTGGCCTAGAAACCAGGAGGCTTCTAGGCTTTCCTTAGGCATGAAAGCCAGCTGGATAACTGGGCCAGTCAATCTCACCTCACAGGGTTGTGTTATGGGAAAAACTGGGAGTAAGGATTATTAGGTACGTTCACTGCTTTGAGTTATATACTAAAAATCTGGGAATAATAACAATAAAAACAATAATAATAAAATAATTGGTTGATTGCAGAGCTAATAATATGACTATAATATTTAAACTATTTTTTGTATTTATATCACTACTTAAGGAATTGTTTGTAATAATAGATAAAATTCAAATAGGATCTTCAAAAAGTTAGGGTTTTGTGTTTTGTTTATTAGCCAGCCAGCCCAAAGGTAGGTTCTACTTACTTTTACTAGCGGTTCGCAGTAGGAGTGCGCGCGTGCTCTTCTGCGCATGCACAGATCACCTCCTAATGACATTAGGGTGGGTGGGCAGAGCCTCCCTGATTTTATTACCGGTTCTAAGAACCGGATAGAACCGGGAACACCCATTACCGAACCAGCCATGCCTCTTCAGAGAAAATCCACTGCATTCCCCTTTCTTTCCTCCCCACTCCCCATTCAGGAATGATCATTCAGTCTACTGAAGTTTTACTGAGATTGTTTGGGGACTAAAGGTTCCATTTGTCCTTATAGAGTTTTTTCCTTTGTGAATGGTAAAGGTCAAGGTTCTCCCAAGAAGTACACCTGCAAATATACTTTTCATTTTATCGATGGTTTTGTGCGACCTAGGTCTACACGCTCAGAGAGTCAGTTTGCTCTTAATACATAAAATGAATGTTGCATGTTTTTTCTTGCAGCCTGGCAGACAGTCAGTTCTTCCATGCAGAAAACTGGCTCCGAGATGATGATAAAGCTAGAAGGCAGCATTCAGTGCTGCGAAGAGTGAAACGCTTTCTGAGTGTCCGAGAAGTCTCTCCTTCACCCAGCAGAAGGACCTACCAACGACAATCCAGTGAAAGCTCAATTTTTTTCCCATCACATGAAATGCATCATATTGATAACTTTCTGGAAATGCACTCTAGAGGGAGACACTTCCCTTTAAATGGCAGGAAAACTCATAACTGGTCTGATAAGGTGCATGGAAGTACAGATCTTAGAGTTATTCGAGAAAGCAGCAAGAATGATGCTCTAGAGACTTCCAATCAATCCAAAATAGATGAGAGAATTAGCAAAGTAGACTCACTAACTGTCAAAACTGAGAGCAAAGAAACCAGAGTGGATTCAGACAAAGTCTCCCATGTCATGACAGGAAAAGATTTGGGCAGTCAAAGTGAGTCAGAGACAGATTCTGAAGGAATTGTCCTGGCCCATTGTGGAACACCCAATAGTAATGCAGATTTGTTGATAACACATTCAGAAACAGAACCTCCTCATATGGAATCCAAGCAACAGGATCCATCTTTGGGTATGCCAAAAGGAAATAACTCACCCTTATCTCAAACATCAACTGTCAATATGGCAGATAATCAAAGATGGAGATTTCCAGATGTTCTTGCTCAACATGAAGTGCTCAGTACCAAAGAATTGGCAACTTCCTCTGGAAAAAGCAACTTAAGTCCAGATAGCGCATCTACACCTAGTCCTATTTCTCCAAATACATTTGACATATGTTACTTACTAGAGCAACCAGATACTAAAGAAACTGATATTCTTCATATAGCTGAGTTTAACAATGACTCCACTAAAGATCACCTTTGACAAATAGAGTACTATGGACTCATAGTTTTGTTATAAACTTCTTGGCATACAGAATGTTAATTTCCCTTGGAGAAACAAAGCTTGACAGAGTGCATAATGTCTATCCTACTGTGTATTTTCAGTGCTTTTATTTTGATAAAAAAATTTTTAAAATGTTTGAACTTACCTTTATTTTTAGACATATGTAAATACAAATCAAACAAGTTTAAGATACAGTGGAGTAAATATTAAAAGGAGTAGAAAGAGGGAGGATAACCAAACTTCAAGAAACTGGCATTCTTTCTCTTTGTAACAGCCTAATTCATTTGTCAGTAAATTCTAAGTATATATCAGGGAAGATTATGTCTAAAACTTATCCCTGCTTGATGTTGTTTAAATAAAGGCATGAATTTTGACTTCTATGTAAGTAAAGATGCTCAGAATAGGGTGCCTGAATTGCTCTGAATTATAGAAACAAATCATAATAAAAAATTATGATGTTCCCTCAAGATAGGTATGAAATAGACAGTCATTTCTATGACATATACAAATAAGACTAAGAACTAGAGTCTTTGTAATAGAAGCTCTATGACCAGATGAGAGGTGGACAAAGAGTACAGAATTCATACCCATTCTTGATTGAAGTACTTCTTTCCCTACATAAAAATATTTTAGCCTTCCTTTTCTTAGAGAAAGGTAATTTGCATGTTTACATTCCTTGCACTGCTGCTCTGAGAAACTCCTGCTTCTTATAAAACTCTTGTGATTAAAGTTCGGAATTCCATTTCGGTGTCCTTAATATAGAAAGGCTGAAAAGAGGTAAATGTAGCAATGACTTTTTAAAATATTGGCATACTGCCAAAACATCAATAACATTTATTTATTTATTTATTATTTGTATTTATATGCCGCCCATCTCCCGCAGGACTCTGGGCGGCTCACAATATAGACATACAAAACAATCAGATAAAA
>JANHFM010003660.1:105265-126298 GCA_032468115.1 Grayia smithii
TTGAGCAATAACTGAGTTGCCTGATTGTCAGACTTTTTTTACTTTTAAAAGCATTTTTTACAGCCTATTCTACCAAACAGGCTGTAAAAATGCTTTAAAAAACAAGGCTCCCAGGGCTACATTCGAAGTATAAGACGCACCCTGATTTTCTCCCTCTTTTTGGGGGTAAAAAGGTGCGTCTTATACTCCAAAAAATACGGTAATGCTCAGATGTGCAAAGACATTATCATTAATGGCCTCCGCAGGCACATTTATTCGGTTTTGGTTGGAAGAATGAGAATGCTCAGTAGCTCATGCGAACTATGAACTATTTACTGACTGATCAATAAAATTAAGAACAATGGTTTTTTTGGGTATCTAAGTAATATACTTTAAAATATAAGCACAAGTTATAAATATTAATATGAGACAGAAAATCAATGCACAAAAAGATGCATCATCCACAGGGAGAGGGAAGTATCAAAACAGACACGATAGATACAGCATTACAATGCAAGCTCAATTCATTATATATGCATACAAAAGAGGTGAGGCTTGGATTCAATATTATGCCTACCATATTGTCTATTTTGAAGCAGTCCAGTAAAGCTTCTTGGGACACAATCTAACTACTGTCATGCATCAGGGTAATATAATGGTTTCAAAAGTGTTCCTCTAGTGAACAGAAGTGTTCTTTCTGTCTTCATTTCCAATGCAATGTAGCATTTCCTTTGGGCAAAACAGGCAGGGATGCAATCATCTCCAATGACTCCCCTTTCATTAACTTCTCCCACTAAAGCTCCTCCTCCAAAATATCTAGGTATTTTTATCCTAAGAACTATAAACATAAGATTAACAATTTATCTACTTTTATCTAAGCGGGAACATTCTAAGTCTAGTTGGAGATACAAATAGTGAAACTAAAACTCTAAATCAGTATTTCTCAACCTCAGCAATTTTAAGACCTGTGGGCTAGAATTACCCAGCTAGCATTGCCTGCACATCTTAAAATTACTGAGATCAACAAACTCTGCTCTAAATCATGCCAATTATGTACATTGGCTATAAAAGTCTACACACCTATGGTAAAATGCCAGGTTTTTGAGATGTAAAAAAAAGTAGACCAAGATAATTACTTCAGAATTTTTTCCACCTTTAATACAGTGGTATCTTGACATTCAACTGCTTTGAAACTCATTGAATTTGATATTCAACGTATTTTGACGCAAAAAAATTCTTTCAGTATTCATTATTTACTTGGTACTCATCTGTGTCGACTGCCTTGTGACTTATTACTTCTAGTGGGAAAAATTTGTTTGGTATTCAGTTTCTGGTACTCATCATGCTTCTCAGAACCAAATTAACAATGAGTACCACAGTACCACTGTATAACTTATAAGCTCTACAATTCAATTGAAAACCAAACTGAAATCTTTTAGGGGAGAATATAACAAAAATGTACAACATGGTTGCATAAGTATGCAACCCTTAAGACACTTAATTGAAGCACTTTCTGATCTTATGGCAGCATTCAGTCTTTTGGGGTAGGAGCTTATCAACATGGCCAGGGGTGGGTTCTACCCACCTTCACTACTGGTTCTCTTCGTGCGCGCGCATGGTATATCCAATGCCCTGGAAAAAATTCTGTATACTACTCCTGACATCTTCTAACATGAGCTCCCTTTGATACTTTGTAAACTCTTTGCAGACTATGGCTTTTGCTGTAATAGGCAACTGAATAAATGTCAGATAAATCCTACTAGAACAGTTGAACTTTATATGGGCTTGATCAAAGTCATTTTAATTAATGGCAGGTGTGTATTTACCATCAGCTTGAATATGATTAATTTTGAACACAGCTACATCCCTAGATAGATAAGAGACTGCATGCTTATGCAGCCACATTATTCTAGTTTTTTATTGTTCTTTTCCACTAAACAATTTCAGATTGTTTTTCAATTAAATTGTACTATTTATGTGTTATATAAAAGGTGGAAAGAATTCTGCAGCAATTTATTTTTAACATCTCAAAAACCTGACACTGTAACAGGGGTGTGTAGACTTTTTATATCCACTGGAGCAGCAAGCTTGTCAACTACAACTGTCCAATTTTGCTGGCAAAATACATACCTGTTGATAAAACAGTTTATTCCATGCTTTAGAATACGCTCAACCTTCTCCTTCATTTTCTCCTTTTCTGCTTGTTCTATTTCTGCTACCTTTGCTGTGGAATCCACTCTTACACGGGAACCAAATATCTACATGAAATGAATACAATAATTATGTTAACTAAAATCCAACTGTTTCAATTAAATGTATTATGGAATCCACTTACCTTAATTTTATCAGTATCCATGCCAGTATTGGCAATAAGTATCTTTGCATTTTCAATTTTTTTGGGCTGATTAACTCCAATTTTTTTATCCAACAGAAAACCTGAAAATAGTTTGCAGGGTAAAACAATAAATGATTAAGTGAACTCTTTTAAATCTATATACTATTAAAAATCTCATGTATGTTTTGATATTTAGTAATTTTCAATTGAGCAAAACACTACATCATAGGATAAAACCTACAAAGGCTAGCCTACAGAATGGTGGGACCTATTATTCCTAAGGGAATGAAATCTGAGAATGTTTTGCCACTTCAGTGCCACTTTTGTTCAGCATTACCACAGTGCTGCCTCAATTATGCCTCATTTTCAACATTCCCTGATAGCTTACAAGTTAATGGGAAACCTGGAAGGAACTGATACAATTACTGATGCCCCTTCTCACCTTCCCACTAGCAAAGTACTTGCTTGTGAAAAGCTTGTAGGAAGAAAACCAATGAAGAAATGGTACTCTCTGCCACTCCATCTGCACCCACCCCATTCACAATCTCTTGCTCTGCACTCACACCTTGCCATCCACTCACAGTCCCTTGCTCCCTTCTTCTTAACTACTTCTGCTGGAAGGGAAGGGAGAAAAATGAAGGAAGGAAGGAAGGATAGAATGAAAAGAGAAAAAGAGGGAGGAAGGGAGGGAGATTTCTGACACTCACTGCCAGTTTCCCATAAGGAAACTCAATAGAGAAGTTGCCAGGAAGCCATAATTCACTCCTGCTCCCACCGATTTTTTGCTCATCTATAGCCATACTGTTTCTTAGTTTAGATAAGGAAATCTCTCTGAAATTTATTCATTTCAAAAATTTGTATTGCAGCCTATTCGCTCATGGCAACTTACAGGAAATAGAATAACAAGTCACAAGTATTCTAGTGTTTGATAAAATTGCAGCTTCAGTTTCTCATTATACATCCTATATAACACAGGTGTCAAACACATGAGGTCAAGTTGCCATCATGTGACATATCACATTTTCCCCTTCACGGAGCTGGGGTGGGCATGGCCTATGTGTGATGCATCCAGCCCATGGGCAGCCAGTTTGACACCCCTGCTATATAACCTTATTGAAGATTGTTTTTTCTGAACAGCCTTCCATGTGTGTTGTATGTCATGTGTATGGAATATGGAAAGGCTGAATCTGCAGGAATGGAAACTCAAATATTTATTTTTGATAAAGTTATAGCTTTAAGAAAAGTCTAGTATACCTATATGCTCCAAATTATACATAATCTGAGAAATACATAAATAAGAGACAATTAAAATTATGCAGAAATACGTAATTCTAAGGATCCCTCAAGAATTTGCTTTTACATTTTATCAAATACTCTATTTCCCCTAAAATAAGGCATCCCGATAATAACCCTGATCGGGCTTTTGAGCGCATGCACTAAAGTAAGCCCCCTCTGAAAATAAGCCCTCCCCAAAAATATTTAAACACATGCACAGCCGATCCCCACCATTTCCTCTGGTTAGGGTTAGGGAGACAGAGCTGGAAATCAGGTAAGACAGCCAGAGGACCCCCTCTTGCTCCACACACCCCAAAATAATAAGACATCCCTGAAAATAAGGCCAAGCACTTATTTCAAAATAAATAATATAAGACAAGGTCTTATTTTAGGGGAAACACGGTAATATTGCTATGTTGTTCCTTTGGTTAACTGGAACTTTTAACAATAATCTTTCTATTGAAGTCTGCAACAAGCACTGCCATGTTTTATTGCAAATACATCTTTCTCTATTCAAACAGCTAATCAAAACCAGTAATATAATACCTTCATCCAAGTAAGAGTCTATGAGACTTCCTCCTAATTTCTTGATGACATGAATAGCTTCTAGGTTTCCTGATCCTTTTAGCCTAAGGACAGCATCTACAGCAAGTTTTGCAAAATGCTCTTTATGATGAGTAAGCAGTTTTGAAGATAGTGTTGTTTCTGCAATGTTCATTAAATCTTTTTGAAATTTGGCTTCATTTTTACTGAAAAACAGAAAAAAAATAATCAGGACAACCAACAAAAAATTACTTAGCCCCAAGACTTTCTACAAGATCTATATGTAAACAGGGAAGTCTATTCCCTTTTTCTAAAAACATATTCATATGACTAATTGTTTTTAGAATATAAAAAAATAGCATTTTAAAACAGGGAACAAATAGCAAGAAATCCCACAACAATTTCTAGAATTCCAATAAATTCCTGCTAGTATGACTTCTCATTCTTGCACTTCAAAGAGGGAGATTTAAATACATTGCTCACAGAGATAACTGAATTCAGTGAGAAGATATTATTTCCAAAGGAGGAACTTTGTAGTACTGAAAATCTACAAACACCAAATTTTACAAACCATCTACTCATCTACATATACTGTACTTATTTATTGTATTTAACAATATAGTAAATTGTTGCATCCTGGAACAGACCACTTTCCTAATTCTTACACCAAATATCGAACAATCTTCTAGAGAACAAAAATATTCAGGAAACATCCACTCTATGTGATAACAGTAAGAGTTTATAATGTATTGAAAAGTGATATATATAGGACAAGGAAAATGGTAGCTTGCATCTGTTTAATGCTTGCGTTAGTTTCCACAGGTATATATACTATACAGAATTCTGAACAGTGTGTATTCTTTCAGAATGCTACAGTAAAGGATTTGTTTCAAATCCTTCCATAACAGTAAAGAACAATAGAGTTGTAAGCTCTATTTTCTATAACCATTTATTAGACATAATTTTGACTTCACGTTTGATACAAAAATGTTACCTTGCCTGTGGCCATACTAACCCATTATCCACAGCTGATTTCACCAAGGCTTCTCTGGCTGCTCTTGTGGCTTCTCTCCAGCCAGCAATAATGGTCTGAGGATGGATTTTCCTTGCAACCAATAGTTCTGCCTCCTATTAATGAAATACATTAGTATAATTGTTTTCTATCCTGAACTTATGCAAGCATATCAACTATTTTTCAATTCTGTTGAATATAATATCTAGTACTGTACTGCATAAAATCCAAACTTTAAAAATCTATTGCGAGTTTGCTTGGTACATTTCAAATATTATACTGAAACTAATTGATAGAATTTATCTTTATAATTTCCAATATAATATAAAAAATTAGCACCATTTTTCTCAATTATTTCTCCTTAGGTTATATAGTACCTATTATAAACCTGAAATTTAAACCTAAATGATTTAGGAGCTATTTTTGAATAAAAGTTGAAAACTGGCTTCTCAATAGTTATATTTTTTTTTATTAAAAACAAAGATATAACAACTTACTCTTAGCAATTCAGCTGCCAGAACAGTTACTGAAGTAGTTCCATCACCAACTTCATCATCTTGAACCTTGGACATATCTGTAGGAATAGTATTTTATAATTAACAGTTCCCATTTGTTACATAGACCGCTCCAGGAGGACTATGCAGTGTTTTTTATTCAAAAGGAAGAGTTGCCAGTTCCTTAATCTGCAAGTCCTTGGACCTTGCTACAGTTGTGTAGATTAACAGCATGATTCTCAGTAAAGACCGCAGCTGTTTTAGGGAACTGAATGCAGATGTTACATTTACTCCAAAGCACTTTTTACCCTTTGAATCTTGCACTCCACACAGCCTCACTATGCTGATAATAGAAATGTCACACATAAGCAAAGCTATACAGATTGTTGAATCTCCATAAGGATAGATGAGGTCTCCACCAATTTGCTTTTGATAGGCAAGATGTGTCCTCAGCTTTTCTTGGCAAATAATTATATTTGCCTGGGAGAACAAAATCAGCTCAGAGTAAACTGATAAAGCCAAACTAAAGCTGCTATAGATATTTTTAATCAGAAATAGAATATACATACTATATATTTTACTAAACATATTTATTTATACACATAATTTATGAATAATTTATCATTTTTAAAAGTATCTGAATAATATATGTAAACATACATACCAACCAAAACTTTAGCTGCAGGATTATCAATTCCAATTGATTTTAAGATTGTTGCCCCATCATTTGTCACTGTCACTGTCCCCTCTCTTCCAGTAGTCAGAAGAATCTTGTCCTGCAAGTTAAAATTTGTAATTATAAAACACCAGATTCAAAATACTAACAATGATAAAAAGTACTCTTACAGAATCTTACCATGCCTTTAGGCCCCAAAGTGCTTTTAACAAGGTCTCCAATGGCAATAGCTCCAACAAACGAGGACTGTAATAGAAATAGTCAATAAACATAATTTCTTTCAGCTTGAATTCAGGGTTTCAAAAATAAAAAAATAAATTTCAACTTTTATGTAGCTAGTTATTAAAATAAATCAATGACAGACTTACTAAACGAGCAGTTTCTGCTTTTTCTTCATCAGCACCAGCCTTGAAGATGTTCACAGGTGCAAGTGACATGGCTGCCTGAATAAGTTATTGGGATAATATAAACCACATTGAATAAAGTAACTTACAATACACTTCACCAGTAGCTACGGGATTTTTTGATATGTGAATGTTACAGCAAATAAATATTTAATGTCATTAAAATAATCATTAAAATTATTAAAACAAAAGTTAATTTCTGGTGTTCAATTTGGTTAAAGATTAATATTAGAAGAATGCAGTCTCAATTTGTTTTCACCAATAGTATTTTGCATGCATAAGTTCAGTTTTTAAAGTTATATTTTGTATATATTCATGATACAAGCCACGTTGTTTCTAAGTTGTTTATATCTTGAATATATTGCTTTAAAGACAGGGTGGAAGTGATTTTTTAAAAAATCAGACCAAGGGTAACATGAAGTTATTTAGAAAATATAACAGGACTCAAATTTCCAAGAAAATTAAATCTCTGAACAAGATTGCTCTGACAGAAAGAGTGGGCTTTTCCATGGAAATAGTTTATGCAGAAAGTGCTAGGGAATCAAAGTCTACTATATTGGGACAGTTGAAATGCAGCTGCTAGCTTTCTCGACTGTAACAACTAGAGGTTTACGTCACTGACTGGTCCTTTGGGAATAGTAGAAAAACGCCATGAAACAGAACATATTCCCATTACATTTTGAAATTATATCTCAAATGAAGGAAAGAAATTCGTTTCCTCGCGACGGTGGAGAACATTAAGAGGAGTTGAGAGGGAAAGGCCCTCGGCCCGCCTTCTCCAACGCGGTTCTGAAATATGCCATCTGCCATTCCCATCATCCCTGGCCTGCACGGTACCGAGTCTCACCAGCTGGGAATGATGAGAACTGAATCTTGCTGAGGAGAAATTACTACTCACGGGCCTAACATTCCCCACCCAGCGGAGTCCTCTCCGAGCAGTTCTGGAACCTTCCATCTCCCCTCCCGCCGAAATGGCCTAAGATCCCCACCGAGAAGGCGCTGCGATCTCGTGCGGTGCAGTGGAAAGCCCTCTCAGCACCGGGCCAATACTCACCATAGTGACGATGCTCTGAAGGCTCGAATCTCGCCAGCCGCCTCGTGTCCAGGGATAAAGCCACCCGCTCGTTCCCAAGAGTCAACGAGCGCCAGAAATGACGGAGAGCATCACCTCTTGACCGCCGGATGGGAAAGTTGCATGTCGGGAGATGTAGTTCTGTTAGTTATATCCACGCCTCGACGAAAGTTAAGCTATTTCTGGTTTCTCAACGGCGTGTCCTTGTATGGCACTGGCTCGAGCGCTACATTTGGCAACGCATCGCAGAGGACCCCAGCCGCCACAGTTGGTATGTTAGCTTCTCGCAGCATCGAAAAGAAACGACATCAGAAGTGTATTATATTAGAGAAAGGGAAAAAAATTCCAGTATTTGAAATTGTCGCTGTTGCACACATAAAAAGCTATACAAATATTTACTCTCCTTGATTTACTCCATGCATAGCAGCTGCTTAGGTTCACATGTGCTGAGCGATAAAAGGGTATTGTTGTTTGATGTATTTCAATCTCTGAAGTGAGCAATAAAAATATGAAACCTATGAAAATAAGTTTATTAAAGCAACCATTTACTAATGACAGAACCAACAGTTTTTCTTTTTTTGCCTGATGTTTTGCAGTGTGTGTAATAAACTTTAGAGGACAGACTGTAACTTTAAACAACCCATTGAAACAATTTTATTAATCCACTCTCAAATAAGTGCATATGATTGAGACCTAAACGTATTTGGTCAATTATTTTTTTAAATGTTAATAAAGATTGTTAATGTACCAAGCATAACAGAAGCAATGATGAGATAGCATATAAACACAGCAACTCCTAACTAAAATTTCATATAAGAGTGAAAGCCAGTATCTCTATTGTTCTTATTCTTTCTTCTTGGACATCTACTGTTACTTACTCGTTCATTTCTGGCCCAAATAAAGGTCAGAATGGTAATTTCTTCAACTTGGCAAATGCAAGAAATACAAGTAAAGGCCCTCAGGCTGCATCAGTTACAGATCCAGAAAGCAAATACTATCCATAGGTACTTTTTCAAAAGGCAACTGGACTTTGTTTTTCCTTGAAGAAGTTTTGCTTCTCCTACAAGAAGCTTCTTTTCTTGGATGAGAAGTGAAATGTCTTCAAGAAAAACAGTCCACTTGCCTGTTGGAAGAAAAATCCAGTCTGATTCCAAGCTGGGAGAAAGACGCTGGAAATAAAATGGAGGCAGGCTGCAGGAAAGAAAGTCTCTATCTGGTAGCCAGAAACTAGCGACAGTGGCATGGTTCTGGGGTGGCTGACAAAATGGGGTTGTGAGTAGGTGGGCTTTTATACATTCATTGGGGTTTTGTGATTGAGATGTCTGTTCCTGTGCAAGAATATGTCCTTCGATATTTTAATGGCTGTTGCCCGATTCCTATGAGGTCATGTAGGGATCATGGCTGGCTCTACAGGCAAAAGGAGAAATGCAAATCCTAGGTGTTTGTTTGTTTGAGCTAATCTTGTCAGTTTGGACTCCTTGCCTGTTGTGTTCCTTATTTAGAGTTTGGGGCTGCTCTTTGCTTATGAATAGATTGGCCCTATAGTATCCATTCAGAATAGATTTCTGAATGGATACAAACTCTCCATTCCTGAAGATCAGCCTCCTGATGTTTCTGCTTGAGGCTGTTTTTCTATGGCAAGAAAACTGCAGCTGTTTTCTGCCTTTGTTAAGATTTTTCTTCTGTTCTCCTTTAGGGGAAAGTTTCTATCCTGATTCTTTTTAATATTAAGAATAAAGAATATTTTAATCTGGGTGGGTGGGGGCTTCCTACATGCCTTTTGAAAAAGCACCATAACCTGGATGACTGAGAATCTCCATAGACAAAGTACTAATTTTCTTGAAAAATATTATATATATTCTCTGATTCAACAAATAAATTTGATCCTTGTTTTATACAGTCATCCCGACGTGATATGGTAGTAGGAAAACAATTGTTCTGCTAGTCCAATCAATTTAATTAAAGGCATAATTAGGACCAGTTGTTGATGACATTAAACAGTCAGGGTTGATTTGGCCCAGACACTGGTCTGCTTTATCACCGTATAAATTCAAAAGACATATTATGTCCCACTTGAAAGAAATTTCTGAGCATGTTCATTAAAAGATATTTGATTCCTGTCAGTCTGTTTCAAGTTTGAACATCAAGAAAAATACCATACATCCAAGATGTGAAAACAGTATCCCTTATAATATCGAAGACACAGTGACCACTCTTATATAATAAAATCAATATTTTATTGCCATGCTACAGTTCTTTGTGAAGCTGGCACTTCTGGGGAGGACAATGCTATCCGTATTACAGAATACATTTCAAAATGGACATCATCTGATAAATCAATGTAAAAGCAAGCTTAAATGGTAATATATGGTTGTTGAAAAACAAATACAGCATGTTTTTAAGGACAACACTATTGCTTCAAAAGAAGCCTGGAATGTTTAAAAAGAGCCACCGTGGAGGGGAAAAAAGATTTAAAACAACTTTTGAACTTCTCAAGGAGTATTTTGGCAACTTTAGACTTTTTAATATATAAAATAAAACTCTAGAAAGCTACTTTCATACAAAGTTGCTATATTGATGCCTTTATGTAGGAAAACATTTTTATAATTCAAAATTAGGACATACAACTTTACAGTACTTTACAATGTAATGAAAAATTCACATACAAATACAGATTTGGCTTTTATAGAAATGTATATTTATGCATTTCAGAAATGCATTTGTGGCACACTGGTGATTACAGGGATGTTACCTGTTTTCATATTAAGATGTCAGATTAAAACTTCTGAAACACTGCCTACTTTTCTACCTACAGTGGTTCCAAAGACATAACAGTAGGTGATCCTACAATGAATGGAAGTTTATGCCATAAAAATAAAAAGGCATCATACTTCCTGGTTGAGACACACTGTAACATAGTATAATGTACAAACACTAAATCTTTTTTTACAAAATGGAAGCATTTCCTTTACATTCGGTGACAGTCTAAACAAGCAACACTATCTGTACTCCTAGTTTAGCAAATAATAGAATACAGAGTTAATATGTATGTATTTTTAAAGGTGAAATTAAAGTTTAAGATGTTGACACCCATTGTTAACAAGTATAGAAATTCCTGAGTAAAGGGTCCTCTCCATTTTAAAAATCATTTATTTCACATAAAGTATTTCAAAACTCAAAGCATGAAGAGAAGCAAAATTCACAGTAATATTTAACTACACATCTGAACATTGTTTAATTACTGAATACTCAATTTACTGAGCATTTTCCATTTTTTTTATAATTGCTGAAAAAGACAAAATTCATGTTTTTTATTACATTAGTAAATTGAATCTCTAAACTCTGAGAAGGTTTCAATCATTCTTCCTTTTAGCAGAAGGTAATACAGTTTGTATAATTGTATGACAATATTATTTCCACTGTTATAAATATTTATATGGCAAAGATTATGTCTCTGGAAAGTGAGAACTAGAAGACACTTTCTAATTTGGGGCTAATTTCATCCTTTCATATATCAGAAAAATTGTCTAATTGCTTCTATACTCTTTTAAGGCTGTGTGTGTTTGTGTGTAGCCCTCTACCTCATAAATTTTATTATATAATGTGACATCTCACTGAGAATTATGTTTTCATAAAGGCCCTGTTCCAAGACAGTTTTTTATGAACATACAGGAAGACCACATGTGCCAAAATAAGTAATAAACTCATTTATAAGACTAGCACACATCACGAAGGTAAATACAAAGGTTAACTCTAGTGGCTAGGACAGACAATATGTATGTAACCAAATATATAATTTTAGCCTAAAAAAAATAATTTACATACCTTTTGCAAGTAAATAGTTAAAATTTGATTTTCAGCAATGCTTCATGGATTATAAAGGCTATTTTGAGGGATCTTAACTTTAACATACATTCTTTCACAAGAAATGCTGTGATTTGAAATAAAATTATGGAAACGAGAAGTAAGCTTGTGAAAGACTAACTCATTTCTCCTCCAATATCTCTACCAAAATCTATGAGATGCAATCAGTTGTCAATCATCTCAAATTGAGCACCCTGTGTAGCAAACACCATTCATCCAAGATATCTCCCATAATGAACCTTTACATCTTATCCTATGATATTTTACTTGCTGCTCTAATTCTCAGGTATAGGTTTTCCAGGGTGTGGGGCAGGAAAATCCTATAACTCCTGTAACAATGTTCCTTCTGCTCATGAGTCTCAGGCTCTAGTCTTATTAGCATGTTCATATATTAGCATGTTAGGCCCTAAAACTTGAAAAACAACTTGGCTATACCACAAGAGCTGCCAGTTCTGTGGTGAGGATTTATTTATTAGAATGGATTCCATAGTGTTGGTACATCGTGTTTAAACTGTTATAAAATGGAAGAATGCAATCCAAACTGATACTTAGGGGAACATATATCTCATAAATAGACAAAATTCATTTAAATCATGTTGCTTGGAAACTTATGTTTGAGTTGGGGAATCCAAAATGGGCTGACCACCTTAACTATTAAAATAGTGTTTTATATCATTAGTAAATGTAGAGAAACTCTTGTTATTTATCTGGTCACACACAACATTTAAATAATATTAGCAAGTAATCCATTGTTGCAATGCATTGCTAATAGAAAAAGTAAAAGCTTAGCAAGAGAAGATACTGTAAGATCCAACAAACTAGATTAGTCTAGAGAAAAGACAGTGGTATAGTATCAGAATGTCCAAGCATTTTAAATAATTTTAGGCTTAAATCTAATTCAGGACTTCGTAATTTCCTCTTAGTTTATTTTTTAATAAATGTACATGTTTTAGAACATTATAATTTTGAAATTAAATGGGAAGGCATTTGCCATAAACTTTTTTATAAACTTAGAATGGATACAATTTCTCAAACAGAGGAAGGGGAAAGGGCTTTCATCAAGATTCCAAGAACAAGAATTCAAGATACTTTTAAAAAAAGTAATCATTATATAGCGGGATCACATGCAATATTGCTTTAATATATTCTATTACCAATGTTCTTTTACATAATAATACACTAAATACATTTCACTGTACTATTCCTGAGTACATTGAAATAAATTTTAATAGCCACAAATTTCGTTTCAGCCCAAATTATCTTTATCCTATCTACCAAATAGACTTGTATAATTTGGACCTACTTAATACTATGTCTGCTGCCCTTTCAGTATGTTCTATTTTATCGTCTTTGCTAGCCAGAAATAAAACTTAACAAACTTTCAGTGAATATACCCTTCCTATTAAAAATATATGGCAATGCACCCATATATTTTCTACCTTCAGTAATGCAGTATAACAATATGCTACATCTTAGTCAGTTAAAAATTGACAGGAGGGGACAGGTGGGAGTGTATGAAAGAACAAGATTAAAAAGTAGTCTAAATCAAATTTAGACTAAATAGACAATCAGATTTAGCTGGTTTCTGATATCATTAGATAATAATTTTTGTAAGGATAATTCAAATTTATTAAAAACCTTTTAATTTTGACTAATAAATGGACAGATGCAATAGTGCAAAACTTACTGAAAATCAGTAAATAATTAAAAACAGAACAGATAAGCATAACTGAACCCAGCAGAGAAAACATCAGAGTGGTGGTGGTGGTGGTTGTTTAGCACCCGATAGTGCAAACAAAAGCTTATACCTCAAGGTAGGAATTTGTGCAATGAAACTACAAAGGGAAGCCCTATGATGATGACTGGACCATTTTAGCATGCAACTGCACATTGTCATAGCAGAACCACTTTAAAATAAATCATATAAAGACAATTTTACTATCTTGAAACTGCTTTATCTTATCAGCTTCAACTGATACTGACAATTCAGAGAAGCCTTCTGCACATATTTCTTCTATATAGAAATAATTCAATATGTAAATTATTAGAAGTTCAAAGAGACAGTCTTGTTTTCTATCATGCTTTAGTAAAGCACCTTTTAGTTGAATTTATCAAGCTGATCCTCTCAACATGTAGTCATGGCTGTGTTATCTGTTCATGTGTATAAAAGTGCCACTGGCCTTCCAGACTGACTTTCCTATGAAAATGGTATCTGGTAGTTGAAATAGCTGAAATGTGTTTTAAATGCCTACTACAATCTTTGAAGCTATGGTAGGCTAAACAGACGCTCTGTAATGGAGACACATTTTGTTGGTGTGTGCAAAGTAATTTCTTGTCATCTCAGATCTATGTGTCTAGCCTTCAAGTACTTAGATAATATGGAAAAAGGACTTATGTGCAAATTTGTTTGACATAATATAATTTGGCATGTTATGTTTATAGCCTTGATGTAGAAATAAACTTAGAATTCTTTACAGAAAAAATGGATAGAATTATGATTTTACTAAATATAATTTTCAGAATAGCAGTGTACATGCTGTTCTAGCTCTGATGGTACTTTATTTTGGCAATCTATTATCATCTTCCCTTAGGCTTTTCAGTACAAAACTATCACAGTAAAAGGCTTCAAGTGTAGCAATTTAAACTCATTTCTTGCACCTTTCTATCATATTGAAATTCAGGCTAAATTATCACAAGGTCACAAAAAAAATAGATTATCAGCATTATTAAAGGCACTGTATTTTTTTAAAAAAATTCATTACTATGCCTGTTAATTCTCCAAAATGTTTATTTTCAGTGCTGTCCTGCTAAGCACTTTGCAAGTCCAATGCAAATATTAGTAATGATGAAAAGCAGTTGGAAATTTGCAATTATGAATTTACCATAATGGATTCTATCCAGGAAAATGTCATCAGCTGACAGCAGCTAATGAAATGTACTGCCTATCATTGGAAACATGAAACTATAGAGAAAGGAAATATTGTAATTACTGTCCAACATACTTAAAAGGTAAGGTTTAGGTACTGAATATATGGAAGAATAGAGAAACAGAATTACACAGCTCATCATACTGAAATTTTTATGACAAATCTTACTTTTCTGGTTACATTAGCTTTCCTATTGTATTTTCAGAATTTTGGAACTTGAACTTTCTCTACAACCTAGTCTCTTCAAGTGTTTTGGAAATATAGTGCCTCTAATTTTCAGCCAATATGTTGGCTTAGTAATCAGACCATTGTACACAGCACATTTGGCACCAGTCTGGAGAAAAACTATTTAAGGCATGGGGTTCTACCAAACAGTGCCAGTTAACTGCAATACAGTAGTTTAAACTAAGAGGAACTTGTATATTATTCTGACTTTTTTGAGTTAATGTTCCTTATACAGAATATTCTTAAATTTATTGACAACAAAACCGAAATGTTTGCCAGATAGAACAATATTAAAATGTATCATAAAGGAAACACCGATTTTTCCATGACAAAGAGTTCTAGTTGGATATCTGATTATATTCTTACATACTATAAATTTCAGGCAATTTATCTCCATAAGCATTCTAGTGAAATAAAAATGAAATTACAACAGAATAGGAACTTTAGCAAAGAGAATCCCCCTTCTCTGTATATGTACACAAACACACTCTCTCTTCTAGAATTGGAGCCAGTATGCTTCTGAATGGTGACTGCTGTGTAAAAGTGACAATGCCACTGCACTCTAATATTGCTGTGAACTCTCCAGATCAACCTGATTGCCCACATAGAAATTGCCCTTTGGTCTGATCAAATACTGTTCTTACGCAGTGATGCATGTATTTTAGATGTAACGTTTTAAATTACTAAGTGTTAGCAGTGTTGCTATTGCTTCAGATCTGGAATCTATATATATAAAAGCCAAATACCACTCACTCACTCATCACAAAATCTCCAGAACTATAAAGCTTACAAACTTGAAACTTGGCACATATGTTCCTCTTGGCTTCTAGGTGCTTGCTAAGAAAGGGTTTTTTGAAATGACTATCAGATCATTAGTATTTCTTATACATTATTATGTTAACACACTCTGATGCTAAGGAGTTAGATGTTCTACTCCCCCTCCCCACCTGAAAAGAACTCTGTTCCAACTGCCAGTTGCCTTATATTAACATGCTCTGATGCTAAGGAGTTACACATTCTACATAAATGTTCAAGCTTTAAGTGTCAATGTAGAGCGTAACTACTCATTAATTTTCAAGCTTTAACTATATATTTATTAAGCCCAATCACATAGTTTCATCGCAAAGCATGGGTATCCATCTACTAGTACTAAATATTTTCCAAAATGAATAATTATTGATTGAAGAATTTGGTCCTTTTTTGAAGGGTGATGACACCACCTGAAAGTTCAGATTCTGATAGATTTAGTACTTTCACTTATTACCATTTGAGATAAAATAAATGTAATTTGGGAATAACTGTTTTACTAAAAACCTAGGGGCTTTTAGTCCTCTTTAGTCAGAAACAGATTTCTTGGCATCAACAGGTATTAAATCCTAGTTAAGTGTCCATAGGACAGTATGTTGTGTGAAAATAGTACATCGTTATGTTTAGCTATCCAAATGTACTTCCACTGCTATATAACATGAATATTTACTTTCAGAGCTTCATTTTAAAATATGAATTCCTTTAATTTCTGCATGATTATATTAAGGTCTACATATTTTAAATTCAAAAAATAAAATCTTACTTTATTACTATATTGATTGTTCCAATGTTTTCCCATTTTCTTAACTGTTGAAAAAAATCAGTACCTTATGGTACAAATGGATTAAGAAGTGAAAACAGACTTCTAATAGGACTTAGCCCGAAGTAAGTAGATGAAAGATTGCAGTTTTAGACAAAATATATTATGCTGTAAAACTGGCCTGATTTGAATTCATTCAAATAAAAATGCAATTTTGAAATTTTATAAATATATGAAACAGTATCATTATGTGCTGATCTATACAATTCATGCTTTTTAAGTCAAATGAGGAAATAAGCTTCCTCTATATTTTAGTTTTCTCATAATGTCTGGCTTTGTTTTGTTTTTCTTTCCCCTAGGAAACCATACTAGCTAAACCACTTTTTTTCTACATTCTCAGAATGCATTAGAATGGCAACATCTCTTCAGATAGTTCTCCACTTATAGCAACCGCTCAGAGTTAGGATGGCCTCAGGGTGTTTTAATGGCCATAAAGCACTTCTGGCCACCATAAAATGTGCTCCCCCCACCTCACATTTAAAACTGGTTGCAGCGTCCCATGAGCATGATCTGTGACATTTTTTGCTGGTTTTCGGCAAAAAATGTGCATTTGGGAAAGTGGATTTGGACTTATGACCGTGAGATTTGCTTAACAACTGCAGGATTTGGACTTATGACCATGTGATTTGTTTAACAACCACTGTAAAAAAAATCAGGTCTGGTCACATAGTGCCTTGACTTATAACCAAAAGTCCAGTCTCAATTGTTGTAAATTGAGGACTACCTGCATAAAATTTATAGCTGCTTATAAAAGGTTTTACTTTTTTGAATTGTAGATAGAAACTGCTTCATACTGTTAAAAACTTTGCACAGCATGTATACATACAGACATCTAACTGGGAATTCAACAAGAGTCAAAAACAGATTGAAAGGTAAAAAAATCAGCAAAGGCAAATATATAGAAAGTATTCAGAAGTAATTAAGCTATCAAGCGTCTATTAAAGAGTTATGAGTATTAATTTAAGAGACTACTTAAACATTTAGTAGGCATTCCATTTTTACTTTTAGTAAATCTGACTTAAGAGGATCATCTGATATCAATCACATTATAGAAAAGAGTAGCTTATAAGAACAAAGGATTTTTGCTTGTAGATAAGAGCCACAAACTGTCATTATTCATAGAATTAAATCATGTTACTGGCTTTTATAAGTAAGTCATACAATGTATTAAATCCATCATTCTAACTTTGATACTTTGGTTTGCAATTCCTTTTTTCTGGGTTAAACTAAATATGAAAACGTATTACATCATGCCTCTGTAAAAATAACAATGCTCTGAAATGAACATAATGCATCTTTAAATTTGTGAAAGTCGGCTTTCTCTTAATTGACAATATTACAAATTGGCTTTTCCAATACATATGAAAAACACTGAACAAGATGAAACACAGAGAATAAGCTGAACACAAATTACATAAAGCGTTAAGCTACTGATACAACTGAAAAGTGGGAGGTAAAAGATTTTCAAAAGTAAAAGGTAAAAAGAACCCACTGTGGATACATGATTGTAAATTATATTAAAAATATCTAGAATGTGAGTATCTGTATAAAAGTATAAAAAGGAGCTATCTAAAGCAAGACAAATTTTAAATTATTTGATGGAAGAAACCTTATGGAAAAAAATTAATGCTGTATCTCATACAACAATAGTGGCAGGTAAAATCTAAACTCAAGTTGGTATATTTAAAAAAATAACTAACACAGAAGTCAAAAACTAAAGAGATCTGTGCATTAGTGGTACTTTTGAATGCATTAGGAGGAGACCTGATTTTTTTTACTTCTGTTTGCATACTGTCAGAATGCATGGAATAGTTATCCAAGAAGCCTTCATAGGTCTCAAAAGCAGTTTTAGATAAAGTAATAGAGCTACACATAGAAAGAAGAGCTAGAAAAGTTGCACTGTAGGTAAATGCAGTATCATCCTTTATGTCCTATATACAATTTATAGCCCTTAGTCCATAAAGCATAATACTCCTTTAACAATATCCATCTTCACTTGGCAAAAGGTTTGAAATTATTTAGGTGCATGTCATTTTCCTGCTAAATGATGTACCTTCTTCATATTATTACCTGTTGTTTTTAACTTGAGAAAGCAAAAAAAAAATTCTAGAACTGCAACACAAACTTTTAAATAAAATTGTACCAGAGCATGTTTTAAATTACTAGTTGTTGGACTTATGGTTAGTGAATTTAAAGTGCATCTAAAGATCATGGGTAATCTTAAACCAATTTCATGTGCTACATGACATCTGAATGAAATATTAATGAAGATAACAATTTCATCCATTTTTCTCTCTCCCAAATCAACCGCTAAACAGCATTCTCCTCAGTACTAAAATTGACTTTATTAGATTTAATAAAAGTATTTACTATAGAAATCTACTCCTATTAGGAGAAGTTTGGAGGGTAGCAGCTGCCTGTCAGTCCTTTCTCATAAACCCAGCACTCTGAAAGAAAACCGTACCATGATTTGACAACTGAATTTGACTAAAATCTTTCTCATACCACACATAAATTCAACTGGAATTTGTGAGTCTATTAATATACTATGAGAAAGTCTACTGATTTGCAAATAATGCAAGTTTCAGACAGCATAGGAGTGTCATAATGCCTTGACAGTGATTTTAGGCACATGGCCAATTTGTTATAATTGGCTACTATAACTTTCAGACAATAAAATAGGCACTATAAAAATGGCAAAAATATTTAAAGCTGTTTCTATAATTATAAAGTGATGTTATTTAATACTTTTTCTACCTTAAATTCCCTTTAAGCAAGCAAATGAAGTATTCAGAAAAATCTATTAACCTATGAAAGGTGATAGCATTCAAAAATAAAACAGCACTCATCCAATTAAAACAATTCTTCACAAAGGTGCAAAAAATGTCACTACGGCTTTCCAGGCTCACATAGGCAGGTCAGTACTATTATGTCTAGTTTTTCTAGAAGTACCGTCGTCTCGTGGCAGTGCTTTCTGCAAGTTTGACATAGCAGCAGTTCTTTCAATATCTATCACAGCATATAGCTCGGTGCGCCTGGTTGGTGTTGGGGGAAGTGGAGTAGTAGGAGTTTTGGGAGTCTGTGGGTTATCAGAGTCACTGCCACATTCCAAATCAACTTGTATATAATTGAGTTGCCTGTGTTCTGAACTTGGTCGCCTAATATCAAAATTGAAGACCGTAGGGGTACAGTCCCGACGTCTTGCATATTCGACTTTGTGAGCACTTGATGGTACTGTTACATTCTCTGTATTGACATAATTATGCATGGGATCTAAGTTATTATGATAGCCATTCAAAGAGGGAGTCTTTGGTCCTAAACTGTCATCCTCTTCTTTACTTAGCTTATGAGCTTCCCAAACTGGAGGCAAAGAAGGAAGATTTTCATAATTTAACAGTGCAGTTCTCCTTTGAGCTGAATTATTGATGTTTTGAGTATCAGAAGTATTGGATGACACTAGACGACCTCTCCTGTGCCCTGGAGCATTAGGGATAGACAATCTATTTACATTTTCATACGTTAGTTTATTACCAGAAGAAACTTCTTTGCGTTCATCACTGTCATATCCAGTATCCCATTCATTGTTAGTATTTCCACTAGCTTGAGTACTGCTACCACTTGTTTTAGTATTGTTCCCACTAATTGGAGTACTATTCCCACTTGATTCCAGTTTTTCCTTCTCCATTAACTGTCGCTGGACAGGAGTAGGGCCCAAAACAAATTTGACTCCTTGAGGTTCCAGTACAACCTGTGCATCCCTGTCATCAGAGCAAGTCTCTTCTTCTCTTGCCTTGTTTGTTTCTGCATTGGGAACCTTTTGTTCCAGAGGTGTGCGTGCAGTTTGTTTGTTTTTTCTTTCTTCCTGTATGCCCGTTGTATTCACATATGTATGGACCTGCAAAAGATAGAGTCCAATGTCAATCTTATACTTTGCCATATTCTTTTTTGACTCTTGATCACACAGTTTTATTATATCCAACAATGATATATAATAATGTAGACATCCACTAAACATGAAACTGGATCCAGTGTACTTCCATCATATATAGGGCATATTTTAGCAGTATTAATATAAATATATAATAATGGCTAGTTACAATAAAATTAGAATATGGAAAAGAAAATTCAGAATAACTTACTTGTTCCTCTGCTACAAGTAAAGGGTGTGTGGACTCTTCACCTACTGAAGGAAGACGTGCACTTCCTACTGAAGGGTGTCTGCTGGAAGGATGTGATGAAGCATCTCCATAGGAGGGATACCTTGGGTACCCATTAGGTAAATTCTGCCCACTCAATCCAGGTGCTGGTTAAAAAGAAAATCCAATTATTATATTGATACTATTAATATTATTCCTTCAGAACATATATATTAATAAATACTAATTCACTACAAGGACTATCTGGACCTGTACCAATCGGGCTTCAGGCGCGGTCACAGCACGGAAACGGCATTGGTCACCTTGGTAAATGATCTCTGGCGGGCCCGGGATGGGGGCTTGTCCTCCATCCTGGTGCTACTTGACCTCAGCGGCTTTCGATACCATCGACCATGGTATCATGCTGCGACGGCTCGAGGGGTTGGGAGTGGGGGGCACTGTTT
>JANHFM010003660.1:157315-186897 GCA_032468115.1 Grayia smithii
CATATACAAAGAATGAAGGGATTTGCTAAGCACATTGGCTTGTGCTTAATTGTAAGCCGCCCTGAGTCTCCGGAGAAAGGCGGGATAGAAATGGGATTAAAAAAAAATAAAAATTAAATGGTTCTGCATTTAATAATAATATCTGAATCTTTTGCCATTCTGTCATTTAATTTAAATCTCATAAGGGTTCATCTGGAATGTAGCTCATCTTCTTTCTTCAGGAGAAAACAGGATAGTACCTGGAAATTAGGAACTAGCAGACCGAAAATATTTTTAAGGGCTTGGTAAAATCTTCTGTGGGAAGAATAAATGGATCAAAGTATAGTTGATGGGGAATGTAGAGACAGCTTTAAGAGAAATTTTATACTGAGAAGGAAGTTAAAATAATCAAGTATGAAAAGAAGATAACAAAATGGATTCCCAAGGGTATTTGGTCAACTTCAGAACTGGAAATACTGTGAATTGATTATTTCATTATACAAATGTACATTATAGACTAGGATGAAAGCAGAACTATTAAAGATTTGTGTCATCAAAGCACAAATTACATTGTGCTTACATTTGTTTACATGAACGTGTACAGAGAACAGTAATAAATCATTTTGTGTTTACATAGCAACAATTGACATAAAAAGTGATTAACATTACCTTTTCTATTTTGTTTTTTACAAGATATTTTGTTCAGCTTGTTACTTTTCCTTTTTTCAGAAAGAGCAGCTTACATTTAACTTCAAAAAAAGTTCCATAGTTCCATGAAAAAAGACAAAATAGACTTAAGCTTTCATTAAAATGTGCTTTATTTTTCCCCATAAAAAGAAACTTCTTTTGCAGTTTAAAAAAAACAACAAATGGTTCAATACCAAATTCTTAACAGTCACCTAAAGACTAGAAATAAAGGTAATTAAAATAGAAGTGATCAAATAGAAGTGAAATGAAATTTTAAAAGCCATTTCTACAGGCAGAGATTTGGTTTATAAAATTTCATATGGTATGACATTATTCCCTCTTACCTTGTGAAGCCATTTAAGTTCCAAAAATTCAACACATTCAAGATGTTCTTGAGCTGCCAGGTATTAGAAAGTCAAAAGAACCTGGGTTGGTTACATATACCAATCAATTTAAAATCTTAGTGTACACAGTGCTTTTACTTTCAAGTAAACATTTGTGCAAACTATGACATAATAAATCTCAACCCCAGCAATGTAAAAGTATCTAAAGAAGACGTGGTTAGCTCCAGAGGCACTAAAGGAGTATAAAATGAAAGTTAAATCTCCCCACTTTTAAGGCAATGTATTTACAAGTAAATTCATAGAATCTCAATGTTTCACAAAAAATAATGGTATCTAAATCATGCCAAATCTGTCAATAAGGAATGCAAGATCGCAGCTGCTTGGCATTTAATGTCACTTTCAAGAAAAGCAATTATAAATTATTCTAGGAATCCCTCCTCTGCTTCAAGTGTGCCCCTGATGTGTCATGTGAGAATAGATAGCATAAAGGAAGTTCTTCAAAGAAGTACCTGCCTATTTTGGCTCTTTCCACTATCAGCAGCCACTTCCCAATAACTTGCCAATAAGGCAATTAGCTTTTATCTCCCCACCCCTTTATATAGAATATCCTATTATAAATGTTGATTAATTCAACATTTTGTGGAAGCTTCTAAAAATTTTGCCTAACAAGATTCTCAATAACTACAATGTTAAATTTTCTCAGAATTGGAAAAAAATTGTAAAATCGTCTAATCCCCAAAGTTTAATACAATATAAAAAAGATGTCATTCTCCATGGAGAAAGCAGGGCTCTGCAGCACTTCAAATTCAAAGGTAAAAAAGTATTCAGAGTATATAAAGGGCAAATGTATGATCAGTTTGTATTGTTTCAAAGTAGTTATGCTCCTTTCCCAACATCATGATGCGGGTGTGTGAATTCAGAAAAATACTTATTTAAGGTGTTGTAGATAGGCATTATATTTGTGTCTCTGCATGATCTGAAGCACTATTTTGCTTCTAAATCCAAAGTGTGGCAGAGTTCCATGTTTATTGTATTTTTGGATCTCAGCAGTTGGGCTAGAAATGTATAAAAACAGAAATGTTACTGCTTATATTATGGTCTTACAACGTTCTTTCATTTTGCCCTGCTGCAGTCCCATGTGCTATTCCAGAGAATGTCTTCTCAAAAGTGGCTTTTGATTTGAAAGACTGTACCCCAAAAGCTTGAAATAATTTACATTTGTAATATGGATACTGTTGCATTATTTTTATTTAAACTAATAATTTACAACTGCAAAGAGAGAAAGCAATATTTGATGGAAATGAAAATGTATTAATAGTTCGCATAAGCATGTGTATGTTTGCTGATGGCATAGTATGTACACATACATAAGGAGTATCAAAGTTTCTTATATAAAATATTTCTAATGTGCTTTTTAAAATACCTTGTTCTCAGATTAACTATCTGGTTGTTAAATAAATCCCTACTATTCTTTCTTGCTCAGATGAAAATGTTATTTTCATTAACACAATTTTGCCTATTTCTCAGATTTTTTAAGATTGACAAACAGTTGAAGTATGCACATTTTACAGAGTATGTTTAATGCTTTACATTAAAAGCTGCATTTTAAGGCTGTGAAATCTTACATCAAACAAGTAAACAATGTGAATAAGACCCTACATATAAAAATTAGTAGTAAGCTGAAGTTTGGAGTGAGAATCTAACTGCTATCCAATATTGTATTTACAAAAGAGTTCTTAAAACTGAAGTCATTATATACATTTAAAACCTGCAGTTCATATTTGACAAAACTTGAACAACCAAATAATCCACGAATAATTAAAATCAGTCAAGCACACACAATCTCAAAACTAACCAGGATTTTCACTCTTAAATTAATTATGAAATCTAAATGTAAGTAACATGCATTGCATTCTCACTGCAATATTTGCAATCAGGCTGTTCGACAGACACATGATAGCTAATGGGCAAGATTTTACATATGACAACAAAAGGGCGCATATCTGCTAGTATGCAATCTGAAAACTTATTCTAAAAACAAAGTTATCCAGCTATATGTATTGTTAGCTCAATACATTGAGAGAAAAACTATCCAATTAATTCGCTGTTCTGGCTTAAGTTTGAATTAGTTCAAGGAGTACCACCTGCTGCAGCCATGCACATTAAGAAATGTGACAGTGACATTACAGGCAGATGCTGACATACCTAAGGACAATTGATTTAGTTCTGTGTTTTGCTTTTAATTTATATTGATAAAAACAAAATACCTCTTTTATCTATATACAGAAAATCAAGTACCTACTTGGACATTTTTTCCTATCAGAAACAGAATAAATACAGAAATCCAAACAAACCTCAGTAGAAGCCTAGAAAATATCCAGATTTTTGTTACTGTCTGGTGAGTATGCACAATAATATATCCTGAGTTTGCTCATAGACATATCACAACTGGAATGCCTTCATTTGTCTTAATATCTTTGGAATTCTTTAAATGTTAATTGAAATTAATAATTCAGATTGGAAAATAATTTTTACCAACAATTTACTACCACACATCAGAAACTTTCACACAACATACCGGTATATAAAAAGTTATCAAAAAAACCCATTCATACTTTGATTTTTGGCAAGTCCACTGCCAGCAATGGAAATCTTGAGAAGAAAACATAAAATAATCTATATGCAGTAATAACACTACTTTTCAAATGTAAAAAGTTACACTAAAGTAAGTTATGATTTTAAATTATTTTCATTTTGGTTCTTGGATACTTAAAAGTTTTCAAATAAAATTTATCCATGATGCATATCTAACTTACCTGGCTGTTTCTTCAGCTTTTGGTTTTTCCATTTTTTAGTCCAGATTCTTTGTGCACATTCTAGCTAATTAAAAATGCATTACTGTACTGGAATTCTTAGGGCTACGACAACCACCCTACATAAACAAACCATTCCAAGTATGTGAGCAAATTCCCATTTTCTGATTATATACCTATTCAGCTCTGCACAAAGGAAACAACTCAAAACCTTAAGTATAACTTTTAAATAAAAAGAGTATATGGACCCAAACATCTTAATATTTTACTTCAATCAATTTTTACTTCTGAACTACCTATTTATTTGTACATATATATACACACGCACACACACGCACACAATGAAATTGGAGATTAAATCAAAACTAATATTAACATTTCCACATACTAATTAGGTAAATTGATCATAATAATATGTTTAACAGAAGCCAATTTCACATAAAAATGTGTTAGATCAAGAAAACAAACCAAGAATGAATCATAAGAATGTCCAATGTACAAAAATGATAAAGGCAGCCATTATAAAAATATTTTCAGTGAACATTAACATATCCATACAACTCCAGTTATTAACAACTAAAATTGATTTGAAAATGACAAGTCTATACAGTAGGTTAAGCTGCACTGACTGAGCTAAGCACATGATAAACTGACTTTTATAACAATGTAAAGTAAGTAACCATCAGAGAGAGGTATTTTAGTTCTACTCTGAGCAGGATTATGTATAGAACCAGTATAGTAATTTGAGTGTTTCCATGTGCAGCTAATAATGATTGGATACATACCAATATGCATATTTACTTAAATGTAATTCCACTTTCAAAGAGATGGGTAAACTGAAAAAAGATCCAGATAATACCTTATGTATATAACCGAAACACACATATATTTTACTATGTATGCTTCATTTATCTTAAAAACTGTAGATGTGTCAAGGATGCTATTTAAAATTATTACACAATTATATTAATTAAAAAACCCGAGACTGATCATGGTTTTTATCAAGTTATAACTGCAGAATATATGTGGTGTATTTAATTTCATATCTCAGCAAATTTATAATCCAATTTATTAAATATTAAAAATTATTTTCATTAATTCACAAACCAATTACAGTAAATTTGGGGAAATAGTAAACATTTAAAATGCTGACAGCTTTGAAAGGAGAAATTAGGCAGGTGCAAGTAAGAATCTGAGAAGTCTGTTTTTATCAACAAACAACATTGCTGAGCATGACTATAAATCTACTGTTGAATCTGGAGTACATCAGATTGGCATCTGCTTATTAGGACAAACTACATTTTACTGTTTAAAGAAACTACTGGAATTTTTATTTTTCATGTTGTTTTTGGGGGGGGAGGGAACTCTTTTGTACCTACTGTGTACAACTGTGTGTCTATGTATACACTATCAGAGTATTTGGAAATAGGACATAACAAAAAAGTAAAGAATGACCATCATCTGAAAATGCCCAATGTTTTTTTCTAACATTTTGTAAATAAATATGGGGTATTTAGTTCTGTATATTGCAACAAAAGTCTTTTATACACTTTAATTCAACTTAAGCCTAAATCTTTTCCAATGGAATTTCAATCTGCAAGGATCAGAAACACTAATTTTTGGGTACACTTTTAGGCATGTTCAAAAACCATCTATGTAAAACTGGCTATAAACTAATAATGTGATTTCTATTCTAGTTTCATCATAAAGTTCATCAAATACAATAAATTGATGCATTTGTAAAAAATATGCATTTTGTTAGAGACATTTAACACCATTAAATATTGCTGAACACAAGACGCTCCCTGAGGTGTAAACATCAAATAACTCGAACAGATTTACACATCAGCCCCATCAAACAGTTTATTACAACACTACATCTATTATAATCAAATTGGTGCGCTTTACAGACATTATCTTGAACATTTAAACAAGAACCAACTACTATAAAAACAAGCATTTACTTGACTTTTTTCCAATTGCCTGCACATTTTAATTGTCAAATATATATATATATATAACCAGTAATAGTTGCAAAAAGCTATATGTTTTAAATCACACAGGTTCCTTCAAATAAAAACAGCTAAGCAACATAAAAAATAAGAGAGCTACTGGTTACCATATATGCAGATTTGCTTTATTCAGATCTATTCCTGTTCAATTTATCCATGAATCCTTTACAGCTCTGTTCGATCACAAGAAGCAAACTGCCGGACAAGCCTCTTTCCACGAAGTTACATTTCTTTTCTGGCGAGGTGCTCCTCTTCCTTCAGCTGTAATGTGTTAAAATTTGTGATGTAGATTTTGCTAGATCCCACAGCAAGCAAAAATGGTGGTTTAACTATACATACACAATTTACAAACATCAAATCTATTTCAGCATAAAAATAAAAAATGGAAATAACAAGAATTTGTTTGAAAACCTTCCAAATTGCAAGTTGATCATTTTAAATCATATTACAGGAATATATAGATACCTAATTTTGTAAAAAGTAAACATAAATAGGAATGTTTCTTCAGATCAACATTCAAAAAAGTGGACAGAGGATTATGCATCAGCCAGACCATTTTGTTACATTGTTTAACCATTTAATTTTAAAAAATGAAACTCTGTGAACAGCTAAATCATACAACTGTTAAAAGCAAATTAATCTGATAGATGAACTATAAACAGTTCTTTTCTTCTATGTAGCTTTTTGTTCATGCTTGAAAATCAGATAGATAGACAACTAGATAATATGTATATGAACTAAGAGAAATGTGGAAAAATGACAGGAGCTTGGCTCACTTCTAAACACAGCTAGCACTCAAGTATGATTGACTCTCAGGTGCAGGTATGTATGATATTTATAAGAACAATCACATAAGTGTTTGGCACTTCGAAATATCAAAATCAACTCAATAGAAAAATTACTAAAGACTTCACCACAGTTACATAACTCTGCTATGATCACATGGAAGACTTATTTTTGCTGTGAATACCATAAACAATTTAATTTGTACTAAAATTGGTAGCTGTGATACAAACATCCCCTCCTCCACTTTAAGACAATCAAAGGCTAAGATGGTCTTTCTTTTCTTCAGGCTGTATCAGAAACTTTGCTTGGTTTAACAAAAAAATGTACCCAAATTCCAGAAACAAAACACTCAAAATTTATACTTCATATCTTTAGATTCTAGCTAATTAGCTTTTTAAAAGTTCCACATTTTTAATAACAATATTATTGTAGAATATTCTATATAAAATCTACAGTAAATACACAAATACTGCTTGGTAACTATTGTAATTGATATTAAAAATGATTTTAAAAATACATTAATACATCACATGTTTGTTCATTCCTATGCCCAATGGTGGCAGGAAGCAAACTCCTAAATGTTTCCAGTCTTAAAACAGAAATTTTAAATCTTACTGTAAAGTAAGTCACACTGAATCCAGTGTAACATGGTTCCAAAAAAAATGTTAGGATATAGCATAAAACATCAAAGCAATAATTTCAAAAAAATCAGAAAATGTAAACTATTTGCAAAAGTACATATTGATATATTTTGTATGTAGATATCTAGATAAAGAATTTCAGAACACAAAGCAATATGCAGCTGCCATAAGGTCACTCTTACTACTGATACAGTTCAAATTAGAAAAATTAATTCAATTAATAAAAATATCAGATACCCTTCTCTGGTGTTTCCTTTTCTTGCACAATGAGTTTTAAGCAAGTGAGAATCTAATTAGTTTTCACTTTGAGTATTAAATATTTGGATTCTTTCCTCTGTTGCACATTAAAAACCCTTTTAAAATTGTTTTTATTAACAAGATGAATCAAAATGTGCATAAATTGTGTTATTTTAAGTTATAATGCACAACGGAATCTCAGTTTCAGAGGAACAAAATGACAACTGCAAGACTATTAGAATTTTCAATTCTGAATACAGTGTCCATTAAGTACCTAAAGAAATAAGCATGAAAAACATAGTAATAACTATAATAAACTATTTCTAAAACACTTATCTTGTTGGTAAACACATTTTTAAGATTATCAATAACAAATTTAAGTACAGACTCCAAGCTTCTCAGGTATTGACACATATTCTATTCTAAACTATTTCAGTATAAATAAATTAATGAATTTATACTAACATTATTTCCATTGGTAGGTAGTATTTTTTTTAAAAAGCTACACTAGCATGTTGTAGATTGGGAATACTATAACACAAAATCAGACTAAAAGCCTGTTTCATATACTGGCAAATATTCAGTGATTAATTTTTATAGGAGCATTGCTATTTAGAGATTCAATATTTATTAAAATTATTATAAGGTGGTATAGTTTTGAAATTACCAATTTTCTCTTTCTTCTACTAAATACATGTTTTTACTGGCCAATTATTTCAGAGATGTCTGCTGCAATATGTAAATACAAGCAAAAAACCCAATAGTTTTCGCAAATATTCAAAGGTTTTACTGTGGTTTCACTAAATAGCAATTCAGTCCTTTTGGATAGTTCCAAATAAAAATGTAAAGATAAGGCAGGTTTAGGAACTGTGAAAGTGATTAGGCAACTTCTCATCCTCTCAATCACTTCCTACTTTCATTCTTTACAGCAATTTATTTCCCAGTCTAGTAATGTCTTGTGATACCAAACCCAGATATATTACTTCTTTTGATTTTTAAAAGAGCAGGCAAAATTTATGAGCATTATGGAGGAAAGATGCAGCATCACACAATACACAATCCCCAAAACCTTGACCTTATTTTTACAACTGCAAGCCCATGACTCTTCAGTTTATTGTAATTCCTTACATTCAGAGCCTGACCTCCCCACCGCAAAATTCTCAATGAGATTAACACCCACATTGTAACATAAACACTTATTTTTCAAACATACATCACACAACCATAGTTGGAAATTAATCTTCTATTTTAATGGATTATGTATTTTAATGGATTAAGTATGTGAAAAATGTATACTTTATTTCCTTGCAAATAAAATACTTTGGTTTTTCTGTTCCAAGGAGACTCTAACATTAGTATTTCAGTTTTTGGGAAGGAAAATGTATTCCAACAAAAGTCCAATTACGTATGTCTGTTTTTTCTGTTCTTTTACTTTTAAATACTATTAAGTATAATATAGTTGTATGTTTAAAATGAAACTTTGGTGGTATGTCTCACTTTGCTTTTATTTGAGTTAGAATTTTTTTTTACTAGTTTTATCTGTTTATACAGCTACATTACAAGAACTCAAGTTGGGTGACTCAATTCTGGCTAAGTTAAATTCTATGCATCATCATGGGATTCCTTTGGTTTGGCCATTTCTCCCTTCATGCAAAGGATGAAGAAGCCAAGAAGCCAAAATAGTTTTATCTTTAATCCAAGCTAGTTTCCATATCTTGTCTGGACTAAAAGTTTTTGTAAAACAGTTTCCAGTTTGCATTAGTGGAAAGCAGCTTCCTACTCATTTATGTGGCAGAACAGATGTGGCAAAAGCAAGACACACCATATTGATACATAGTTATGTGTGGCTAGGATCTGATAACTTAATGCAATCAGTCACAACTTCTCAAAATTTCAAACTGTAATCATGATAAATTCCACTCGTTTCACAAAAAATAATCTCAAATTTTCACATATTTCTATATATTTTCACATTTGAGGTATATGAGAAACTAGTAAAGCTAAAACTGCAGCAAATAAAATAGAACAACACTGTTGAATTCCTTTAAAAGTTCTCAAACCACAGTAAGCAAGAAATGCATTCCAATATATTTGTTGAAAAATGAATTTCAACCCCATGATCTTTGTCACTTCCAAAATCAAATTACTTCACATAAGGAAAACAGTTCAAACCAAATTTTGTTATGAATCTAATAGAAAAGGGTAATTGTGTTCACAACCACAATTATGAAAAAATGAAGGAACTGGGCTAGCATAAAACCCGTAGTACAAATATAACAGCAAAATTACCAACATGCACAAAATTGCTATTCATTTTGCCAATATAGGTGTTCACAAAATAATTCTTACTAAAACTGGATGATTAATTATAGTTATAATTATTCACAATTTTAACCACCAGTACTAAAGAGTACCAGTAAAATAAACATAGCAAAAAAAGACATAAAACATACAATCACCTGGAATAAGAATTTCAGATACAAATATCAAGTTTTTTAGGTTTAAAATAAATGCTTTCTGGCAAAGATTTTAAACAATTTGGAGAGACATAGTTGTTGCCAACTATCTAATCCAACCAGCTATTCTCTCTATACATTTCACTGATTTCAGAACAAATTAGCATTGCCTCTCAAGACAGGAGTAACAGTATTGATTAATCTAGCCATGAATATAGTATTTAATACATCTGCCCAATCTATTTAATATCACGCTTTACCAGGGTCATGACAGGATGTAACTGTCTTATGTTCTAAATATAGGCTCAGTCATCTGATATACATTTGATACATAATTATTATGATCTTGTATATTTATATAAAGTTTATGCAAAATAGATAAGGGATGAAGTAGTACAATCATTTTGCTTGGACACAACTATTGATTCTATTCTGCTAGATACCATTTTATTATGTGCAATGCCTGGACATAAAATGCTGAGTAGATGGAGAAATCTTGTTTCCAATTTTCATTAGGTATTGCAGCATACCCATCTGGTGCAGCGTGCATATGCTAGATTATAATTTCCATCATCCTCAGACAGTGTAATTATTTCCTGTGCCTACTGGAAAATGCAAACAGTAATCCAACATATCTGGAAGCTACTAGTTCATGAAAACTACACTGAATGTGCGAATACAAATATTCTTCCCAAGAATGAAACATTATTTTTTTTTCTTCACAAAGTTTTAAGAACATTCTTTGTAAAAAACTAAAAAAAGTCACACTTTAAATTTTACCAAGAATTATGTGCATTCAAACTACTTTTAAATTACACTGAGGTTTGCTTATAGTGGTTTGAGAACAGAGATAAATTTATTGTCAAATGAAGCTCAAATCTATCAATGCTAGGTTGATTCATCCTCTTTTTAATCAAGGTTCCAAGAACAAATCACGCTAAGCAAGTAAGTAAAAACACCAAATTGAAAACTTTTAAAACGTTAAGTTAAAAATCTTGTTTGTAATGTATATAATATGCACCAGAGCTTAAGAACATTTTTAATTTCCTGCATTTTAAAATGCTTATTCATAACAAAGTATAAAATTATTAAGCACATCACATGATATACCGTAATCTACAATTTTCATGCCTGAAGCAATTTCAGAAATTGTGATTATTATTTCTATGCAATCATGTTGCTTTCAGCTTTTAATCTAATATGTGTATCATCCAACACAAATATGAT
The DNA here is from genome assembly GCA_032468115.1 of Grayia smithii. Lineage (NCBI taxonomy): Eukaryota > Metazoa > Chordata > Lepidosauria > Squamata > Grayiidae > Grayia > Grayia smithii. The sequence continues at coordinate 168,498 of JANHFM010003660.1, forward strand.
GATCTGCTGTTTGCACATGAATTTCTGGGTTTTTTGTTAAGTACAAGAAAATGGATACACATCTGAAATATTTACAATTTTCTTGTACTTTTATAATGACAATTTACAAAAGATATAACAAAAATACAGAAATTTATGAAAACGTCCAAAATAATCCAGTAGCCAGAAGAACATTGTCAAGGCACATTTTAAAAAATGTCATTAAACACATTGAAACCAGGTGAAAATCCATTTTGGGATCATTCAGTCATTAACCCCCAAACAAAATTGGAAAGTTACATCTGATTTCAGAGGAACTACATAAATACAAGTAATTCCTATGGCTGTAGTAAATGTGGGCGATTATCATTTTAAGTTTCAATCAGAGGAAGAAAGAGAAAACAAATTTTGGCACTTTCAAAAACTCTTGTTCAAAGGTGAGTAGAGTTCTTGCAGTGTATGTCTGCAAAATATATGGTTTCATCTTACTCATAAAAATTGAGTAGGAAAAATAAGTCTGAATATACTGTATAAATTTCAAAAACCACATAGTAATGAAGTTTTGTGAAGTCATTAAAGAAGAGCTTGTGCAAACTGATTTCCTCAGGATCTGAGGATGATATCTTGCAGTGTTTTTCCATCTAAGTCAGAAATATTTTGTCTCTTATGGGATGAAAAAGCCTTTGACACCAACCTAATATGACTAATTAATGTATTTATATTTGGAAAACATTAAAAATATACTTTGTGTCCGTGTTAATTAAAAATTGTGTCACTAAGTTACAGGTACATCTAGTTATATTACTAATTACCAAATGACACATCCAGAATGTAAGATTATGTACTGCTGATATGTATAGCATCTGGTTTAATTAGAACAAAGACATAGGTGAAAATTGGGATTTAAAATTGTATCATTTATCCTTCAATATACTCTTTGTATAATCTATATTTTTAGATGGACAACATGTCAATGTAGATGGGAAGTATTATCAGTTAACACAAATACTGCGTAATTTAAAGTCTGAGATGCAAGTTTGGCTGGTTGTTCTATAATCGACACGGAACGTAATTTTGTTACCTCAACCATCTTCCTTTATATAAAAAATCTGGTACCCTCATATAACATAGATGGTATCATTACATCAGATTCAGAACGGTGCCCAAGTTAATGCATCTTTTAAAAATAAAAATGGGTTTTATTTCAGAGAAACCAAATATAACTTTCAGACAGATTGCTTCGAGTTTTATGATTAATATACAGAACTCTGTTATCTCTCGAGGCAGACAACTTATTCTATCTCATAATGGCAAGTGCTACTTATTTTCATAATTGACAAAATGTAGCTACTTTCATGTAAGTTTCCTAGTATCTTTCAAAACCCCAAATTCAAGTCTTCATTCAAATTCCTCCTAAGAACTAAAAAGTGAAAATTTAAAACATTATATTTTATGATTAGATTGAAAATTATATAGTAATATATTTCATATTTTAGGAATTTGAAGTATACATTACATACTATTATTTCAAATTATGAAATTGAGAAATTATTGAAAGCAGAAGGGCAAATCATATTGTTTTATATTGTTTGATTAATACTTAAATTCATAGAATTTGAACTTATTGTACTGAAATTAGGTAACTGAAAGATTGTGTAAACTGGAACACATGTACACAATGAAATTTCAAGGACATAAAAGCAAATTATAATTTAAAACAAAATTTCTCCAGTTTGAATTACATGTGCAAGAATCACTCTATAGTCTATTCAAAATGTTTTAATAAACTGTAACAACAAAGGCCAAAATATTATATTTACATGTAAAACCTCTTTTAGTTTCCTATTATTTGTCATTGGCCAAGAGCCAATGGGAGTTTTACCTCATTCCACTTATCACCAATAAGTGTTTTAAATGGGATGGAGATAGCTGAGCAAGAAAAAGAAGTTGAAAACCATATTGGGCATATGTAAAAAAACAGACAGAACTTTCTAGGCTTTTAACATCAAGTCTTTCATACAAAACAGCTAGGGTGTATCAATGTTCTTTAACTGATATATAAACATAATTATATTTTTTAAGAAACATATACTTCATATTTAATTGATATTACCCTTTCAGGCACTGTTTAAATTAGTAGGATGTTCACATGAGCAGATTAGCATATTAGCTGGATATTAACTGTGACTTCTAATTGTATTACTAAGTTCCCGAAACCTTCTGCCTCAAAAATGTATTTATATTTATTAAGAGGTCTTCCTTTTACTTTGACCCAAACAGGCCTTCCAGATGCTGACAGAATACAACTCCCACAATACATGTCTTGACAGATCATTGTAATATATCATTCCCACTGGAATTTGGGGATAAGTTTCTCTAAGATGAGAAGATTTTCTTTTCTTCCCATCACAGACAGATACACATTTTAACAGTGTAACATTTAAACATGCATAAAGGGAAAGAGCTCTTACATTTATAAAATGAATAGCGAAACTATAATGATGATTCTCTACGAAAAACTCTGTTTGTTATGTTTGTACAATTACTGGAAGCAGTCACTGCACTGATATTATAAAATGCCTAACTAATGGCCCTCAAATCTTCCCTCAGCACATAAAAAATACCCACCCCCATACTGGCCTGTGCATCATTTAGTAAAATTCTAAGCATTAATAAAGCTGTACTGTACTACTGTACAGTAAATTCCAAGAACTTTTAGACTTGAAAGAAGTTCTACAAATATAAGTATTGTGGATTAATGTCTGCCTTGTGCACAAAGGTTCCATTACAAATATTGAATTAAAGAAAAAAGTATGCAGGGTTATCAAGTGAGGAAAGAAGCTTAATGAATGTCAGGTGTAAAAGAACCTGGACTGCTTTAAAAATACTGTAAATGTAATTCTTACTTGCAAAGAACAAACATTTGTAAATATCTCATACAAGAAACAGATCCTGCAGATAGAATTAAGTAAGAAGAGCATGAAGGTCAACAATAAATATTAAGTACCATCTACTCAAAAATATTAAGAAGATGATTGATAATAAGAAAATCTAATACATTTTTCAGTTTGTAATTAGTGTGATTGTTATTATTTTTGAAAAAAATCATGAATTCCATCTGACAAGTGCAAAAAATTTTGATACTCAAAATGATACCCATTATATAGTGTGAAACAACACATGTTGATGTTAATTATTCTCTACTTAATTAGTATGTAACTGATACTAAACAGCTATGCCTACAGAAGTAAACAGTCTTTATTAGATAACTGAAAAAATCTGGAAGCAAAGAAATGTCAATTGCTATAAGATAAAAAAAGGATTATAATGATTCTCCAATGAGAAACTTCAAGTAATTTTTGACCATTGGTGGCATGTTCAAATAAATGTTCAGGGTTTAAAAAAAGGGCAATAAACTGATGCAACTAGAATCTTTAAGGAATGATAGTGACTTTTAAATGATCAGAGTCCTGGTGGTGCAGTAACTGGAATGCAATATTGCAGGCAAACTCTGCCTACAGCCTGGAGTTCAATCCTGATGGGGCTCAAGGTTGACTCAGCTGTCCATCCTTCCAAGGTCAGTAAAATGAGGACTCAGATTGTTGGAGGCTATATGCTGATATTGTAAACCGCCCAGAGAGTGTTATAAAAACACTATGGAGCAGTATATAAATGTAACTGCTATTGTTATTAAAAAAAAGTGATACCCAAAAAAGCAGCTCACTGTCATCTAATTTACTAGAACTAAAACATAAGACAGCATCAACCTTTGGAAACCAAATATTAAGTTACTCTAAATGTCACATTGCTGATTATATCCTATGTTGCTTTAAATATAACCCTAAATCTATGAATAATATTAAAAATAACTATGTATTTTCTCGGTTTGGAAAAAAACATGCAAGGTTTATCAAGAGTGGAAAAAGAACCAGAAAACAAGTTGTCAAAAAAACCCCAAAAAAACAAAAAACACCCCTTATGACTACAAACATGAAACTGTATTGATACATTCAGCTAGAATCTCATTATTCTACACACTATAAAGAGATCTATTAAAAATAGGAATTCTATTCAAAGTTCTATAAATAATATTACAAATATCTAACTGCTTTTCAGAATTTCTAATGTGTAGAAAATACTGCATTAATCAATATTTTTAGTTCAATCCACATTTAAATAGGGTAGTCAAACAGAACTTGAAAGATACAGAAATATAAATTCTAAAAATTTTCTACAACTTTATTTCAACTAGCTATGTTTTTTTTTTTAATACTTAAAGTCTAACACTCAAACCTATGAATGAACCCAGTGATTTCAAAAGGCTTCACGTGCAAACAAATGTGTTCAAGCAGTTAAGCAGTGCTAGGTCAGTCTTCAAGCATAGCAACTACTGACTGTAATAGCTATTGCTTCTTGAACCTCTTAGTTTCAGCTTTGGCTTCCTATTACTAAACAAAAAGTTTATAAATATTATTTTACAAATCTGTGGTTAAGAAGTAAAGACTATTCTAATACTGGCTCCTTAAATCCTAAAGAAAAACCCACGGTACTCTCCTTTTCTGCAAATATCTATGGACAGGGCTATAACAACAGGACCAACTGGATCCTAAAAACTGAATTTGGCAATTAACTGATAAGACAACAAAAACCACATATCACATCCAAAAGAAATGCATGCAATTAGCAAAGGAGGGAAAGGGAAGGAATAGTTGGAGATACCACTGTCATACTTACCTGACCATATCTCTCAATGAAAAATGTGTTCAGTACAGCATACTGCTACACAATTCAAGAATATATATTTATTACATTATTTCAAGATTAATAAATTCATAATCCAGGAACAAATCTGCCCACCTCTTAACGATGACGATATTCTCGTTCTCTATCACGCTCTCTATCACGGTCTCTATCACGGTCACGATGCCTCTCACGTTCACGGCTTCTTTCCCGATAATAATCATCATGGCGATCTCTGCTACGAGATTTATGGCGCCGGCTTTTCTCCCTTGATCTACTATGGTCTCTCTCCCTTGACCGTTCACGTCTTCTAAAAAAAATTACTTCCTTAATTCTCCAAAATCAATTTACATATCTTGTAATAATCTAAAATTTCTTAAAGTCTTGAATAGGAAGAACCTAGTCCAAGCACAACATATGATGAATATGTTTTGGTAGACCCATTTTACTAAGTAATGCAAGGAATGACTGTTACTAAGGAGATGAAAAGTCAAAATAGATTTTTGTAGTACTAATTATAAACATGCAAAATGTTCTGGACACAAAAGCTTGATGCATTCAAGAGCTAGTTTTGGACAGTCCATGCCTGAAATAAAACATGCTTCTTTTAATGCTTTGGTCCATCCACAAATGAAGCAGGATTATTCTGTCCCATGCATATGAATAAAACAGGATTTTTTCAGGCCAGTGGATCATTGGCAATAGCTGAAAGACAGGAGGGCAGGGAAAATGGTAGGATGATAGGAGATGGGCCAGTGGTACATGAAGTGCCGGTTGCTGAGAAGGGAGAAAAGAGGCAATGTACACCGGCCTTGTTTTATTTGCTCAACCATATTTTATCTCACCCAAATCTGCAAAGTATTCCTTTTTTTTATTCTACTGAAGTAAGGCTGAAGTAAAAGTTTAGTAGACTTCAAGAACACAATTCTGAATTCAGAATTGTTCTGAATTTGGAAACAATATTTTTCCTATCTCATGTATACTCTTGGCATTAATGTTGAAAATACAGTATATTTCTTTTTAATGGATTCACTTCACAAGCTAGTTGCTGTTTCAAAAATGTTTTCCTGCTTCCTATCTAAAATTTCATCATTTTAGTTCCATTTGTTTGTAGAATAATTTTAATTATGTATATATTTTTATATGTGTAAAAAGTGGTGTAAATAAGATTGCTACACCACTGAATAGAAATTTGTATTATTAAAAATGAATTTTCAAATTTTACATGTATTGTCCTAATCAAAAAAATTGAATGTGGAAAGATAAAAAGGGATCCAAGAATCATAATTTATTGTGATTGTTCTTGTTCTATTAAATATCAGTCAATATTTTTAAACAAAAGGTTTACCTTGACCCAGAACCGTAAGACTTTGATTCAATCCCATGAAGACAATCTTGCAGAGAGCTAATAAGTACTTTGCAGCGATCATCTGCAGATACTTTGGACTGTTTAATTAATGAAATTGCAGTCACCAAGGTTTCTATAGCACTTCCATATTCCGCTGGAAAATAAGAATTTGGTGAACAGATATATGTTTGCTTAATATAGAAACCTCTATAGTTCAAATATTTTCTATTCCTCCTCAAAAATGTATTAAAACTAAGCTGATAAACCTGTTCTTGGCTTATGCCACTTTAGATTATAAACTAGAATTTAAAATGAATGAGTAGGAGTCATAAGATTTAAGTCCATCACTTAAAAAAATATAATTAAATACTAGAGGAAAAGATTCCACTCTTAAATTCCTCCCAACATGAAGAGTCTCTGTATAAAAATGTTTTTTAGTAAAGCATGCTATCATAGGTGCTCTAAGTCCACTTCCCATCCCCCTTCCAGAATGGAACATCCCACCTTGGCCAACTTGCTGCAAACAATTCGTTGTAGGATAAGTCACCATGGCTAACTCACCACAGGCCAACTCACCATGAGCCAATTCAACAAATCAATTTCATTTAAAAAATATTTTAATTTTTGTCATTCACATTTCATTTTGTCCCTTCCTTTTGCATCCTTTCTTTAATGATTCTATTCCATTTCTTCAATATTAGTGTAACACTTGTCCCACTGCAAGTTGTCTCACAGCTAGTTGATGGTGGCAAATTGGCCATGGCAAGTTGTCCTACACCCCCCTTTCGACATACAATACACAGATTTATTTATTCATCATTTGTACAAAGATTAATTCAATAATGTTGTAAGCAACATTATTAGACATCTATACCACAGTACTCTTCCAAATAATTCAGCAGATAGAGGAGCTGATAATACCTGCAATTTCTGAATTATAGTTTACAGTTTACAGATATAGACTATATATGAACAATAAAAATATACCCTGTTTCCCTGAAAATAAGACATCCCCTGATAATAAGCCCAATCAGGCTTTTGAGCGCATGTGCTAAGATAAGCCTCCCCCCGAAAATAAGCCCTCCCCGAAAATATTTAAATCCAGAGCTGGAAATCAAGTAAGACAGCAAGAGGAACCCCATCTTGCTCCACGCGCCCCCAAATAATAAGACTTCCCTGAACGTAAGGCCAAGTGCTTATTTCGGGGTTCAAAAAAATATAAGGCAGGGTCTTATTTTCAGGGAAACACAGTAGTATACCTATCCTTTCTTGCAACCTGTGTAAAAACTTTCCACATTTATATAAGAAGCATACAATTTTGTTGCTCTTATATTTTTTCTTTTAATTATTGCTTTCTTTTGTTCAGTTTTATTAAATAAAAGCAAAACGTTTAAAAATCCCAAAAGTACTTTGTATCTAAAAGTTAAAAGAATTTATGATGTCAATAATTAGTAAAGCTTTAAAATCAGGCAAAAATAATGAATAAAAATACTGTATGTTAAATGCTTTCTGAAAGGATAGCATTAGTCAGAGCTAAAGCACAAATAGAGGGGCCAAAGGTCAAGTGTATGGTGTAGACTTATACTTTTTTTGTGCTTCAGAAACAAAGTCCCACTTCCTTGCACTTGGAAGTTATATATAAGAAAATCAAGCCACAAAAATTACCTTTCCAGAAGAAATGTCCCAATTCACATAGGAGGAACCAGTCCTTTGGATAAGCATAGCAGTAAGCAATAAATATCCTTATAATACATTGATCAGAACGCTTTACTTCCCGTATTTATTGTTTCCAGTTCATCTTTTGCTTACATATAAATAGATTATAGAACAAAATAGTCATAAATTAAATATACTGACCAGCACTTGCATCTGATACAGCTCTTGAAATGGCACTGCTAGAGATAGCCCTATTTCTATTCATAATTTCTTCAAATTCTGCTTCACTTAATGGTGTCCTTGCAGCATCTATTTCTCTGCAAACAGACACAAGTTCATTTTTATTTACTTCCAGCAGCACAATTATTACAGTAATTTTAGTATGGAATTATAAGCAAAACACATAAAGGAAAGCTTTTTCTTTGCAATACAAAACCTGCAGGCTAGAGAGGAAAAAAGTATACTATCACAAAAGCAACAACTGATATATTTATGCAGTGCTTTCCATCTTCAGAAAACTTCAGATGCTTACAAAACTTCTGTCAATCAATGTATGATATCAGGTACAAAACCAAAGTTGCCCCAACCAACCAGTATGGCCTCAATACATATGCTTATTTTTTTTATAAGAAACAATGAGTAAATTGTGCCAAGAATTAAAAATATTCTATATTCTGTAATGATATAGTACACATAAGCAAGGTAATATGGTGGCTACACACTTGGCTAATTACTTAATTACCTAAAATTGGAGATAGAAAATGTTAACTTATTCTGCTAGTGCTCTTTTGAACTTTGTGACTTCTGTCAATCTCTTATCTTCAACAAGATCTGAAGACTGACAATATGAACAGAGTGCCTCTTTTCCCTTCTACAGGCACTCTGCTACACCCAAGATGTAATTAATTAACCTGTTTTCTCCTCCCCTCAGCTTGTAACAAATACAAATCAAAATCACGTAATTTCACCGAGACACTTAGAAAGGAGATCATGCCTTGTGTGATGTTAGACTATATGTTCTTTATATTCCTTCCAGCATTATAAATTATATGCTTAAATTGCTTTTGAGAAATGTTTCTTGCAAATGTTAGTTCTTCTGGTAGAAAGAAAATGCAGAATAAGCAATTCTATCCTCTTAAGAGCAAGAAGTGGATCAAGATCCTATAGCTGATTTAGCATAAGAGGAAATGTCTAAAAATTCATACCTCCCTGCGTTTTGAGTATTATTTTTCGTTTGTCTCCAATACAATGGCATATGTAATTGTTCTCTTATGGACATGTTATTTCCAGTGAAACGCCTATGATATATAATTGACAATTTAAATATAGTTATGGATTGTAGTTGAGATCATCATGAAAATATTGGTCATTATGTGCAGAGGTTCTACTTCTCCTTTCACCACCCTCAGCCCTCCTTTGCTTATTAAATTATTCTCTATATAAAAATAGAAATTTATTGAGTTCTTTGCATATTCTTTCAAGCAATTATGCATAATGCTTTAACTTCATAAAAATAAGCCTTCTTACATTTTATATTTTAAATTTTTAGATGTTAATTCAACAGATAAATTAATACTACTGGATTCAATGTTTCAGAAAAAAACTATGCTACTTATTTAACAAATATTCATGCCCACAAAGCCTTACTGATATACTCACAACATGCAAAAAATTTTATGTATTACAATCTATAAAATTTTGAGAAGTGCTGTAACATTAACATAATATAAATACCATCAAAAAATAAATATAAGGAAACACTATAAGCCTACAGCATGTTTTAAAATGAACGTAGAAAATAAATGTGGATTAAAAAAACTGAAATATGGAGTAGTGAAAGTGTCATGTGAATTTGCTATACATATTCATAAGCTGAATATTGAAAAGATACTGCTCAAATACTCTGCAATATGCCTATTGTCATCCTTTATTTTGTAATGGATGTTTCCTCATATATTCTGCCATTTGAAAAGATTCTCTGACTCTATCACAATGCCTGGTTATTCTAGACAATAGATATTGCAAATGAAGATCCCTATATACAGGTACAGCAGACTGAAAAGAAAAACATGCCAAAGACAATCCACATAGGTTTATTAGAGGACTCTTCTAATTCTGACTACTTTAGTAGAGCTTTATAGTATTTTGAATCTAAAAGGAAAAAGTGCTTTTGTATATATAAGTGCACTCTTATAGTACTTGCAATAACTCCATAAACACAGATACTTCTTTTCTCAGGACTGCATGTTTTCCCTCTGCAACTGCAGAGTAATCTGTATCCACACAGGGTCCAAAACAATTTTATCTCTTCAAACTAGTTCAACTCTGTCATTTAAATCTTAAGACAGTAGATACTTGAACTTATTATAGACTATCATGACACTGAGAGGACTGTGTCCACCAGAATAATGAATTTTAACTTTCCAGAGCAGATGGTATCTATGTATAGGAGGCAGAAGAAAGCAAAAGCCATGTCTGTTATATAAGTAACAAGCATCTCCCTGCATAATGGTTAGCTGTTTTTGTGAGTAAAGGACTCATTAAAGAAAGGATATTTAAAGTTAAAAGCAAAGCTACAGAAGGCAAGAGATGTAATATATCTCATTAAAATAATATTCATAATACATTCTTTAAAAGGCTTACATGTAATATATTAAGGACAAAAACAAACAAATATGTAAATGAATGGAAGACAAAAGACCTAAGCAGCATTTTTAATCAACTGTTTGGTACACTGCTTTGGTAGGCAGGTGTCACAACACCCCTGAGAAGGAAATAGTAACAAAGAGGAACAGTGACTATTCAGCTAAAGTATGGGTGAGCTCTATATACACTTTTTTGCAATTATGAGCCTCAAATTTGTTTTAGCAGGCTTTCCCCAGTTAAATGTATTTTTTTTTGTATCACTTTCTAATGCAAAATGACAGATATTCCCCACTGCAGAACTCTTATCAGCAGAAGAACAGTGGAGATCCCAAAGTCAAAATACTCAGAGGGAGGTTAAAATCAGGAAAATACTGTTTTAATGATGACACCAGATGTTGAATATCCCTTGTCCAAATGAGAGAATACTATCTGAACAGGCTCTAGAATTCCCTTAAGTCAATAAATATGTTATAAATGCAGAAAGCATACTCACCTGCCTGGTGGCCCATAATCACCTCTGTCATATGGTGGAGGTCGGCCATATGGGTCTGAAGGTGGTGGACCACGACTGTCTGATGTAGGTATGCCACTGTTGGCTGGTGGGGGGAAGAAAGCTGGATTCACGTGTGGGGCAGGAGGGGGAGCACCTGGTGGTGGCCCAGGTAAGTGAGGAGGAGGAGCCAGTGTAAGGGGTGGTCCTAAAGGACCAGGTGGACGAGGGGGGAAAGGACCTGGAGGTGGAGGAGGACCTTGCTGTGGGGGTGGAGGACCTGGTGGAGGACCATAGCCTGGTACTGGAGGTGGAGGACCAGGCGGAAGTGGACCCAATGGAGGTTGGCCAAATGGTTGTCCTGGAAACAGAACTGGAGGAGGGGGACGGTCACCACGATTAGGAGGACCAGTTAGTGGAGGAGGCAGAACCTGGCCAGGTGGAGGAGGACCTGGTGGGCCTGGTGGGCCCGGAGGACCTAGAGGTGGACGTGGAGGAGTCTGTCCAGCTAAAGAGGGAGGGAAAAATGTCTATTATTAATATTCTACTGTCCATATTTTCTCCAAACACATAAAACATTTGCAATAAATATGCTGTCTAATAGATAAAATCCAAATAGATGTCAGATTCTAATTCTCCCCTTTCTAGGCAAAGGAAGGTTAAAGAAATAAAAATATTAATGTCATTTAATTTGCTATTTATTTCCTACAAAAGAATTATTCAATGCAGTTTTCTTCCTCTGTCTCTTTTATTTAAAAGGCTCTCAATTTGAGTAGAAACTCAGAAGGGAATTATCAACAGTAGAACATAGAAAAAGCATACCATCAAAGTAAATGAAAATGAAAATGACCAAATATGGAAGAAACCTTATAAATAAAGCTACCATACCATACTGCTGGGTCTCACTGGAAATCAGGTGAAATATACATTTAATAAATTTTGCTTTTGTTATTCCTTTTACTTAACAAAACAATTTAGGAAAGCTTTTAACAACTTAGGCAGCTTTAAAAGGAGTTTCATTCTATTCTAAACTGACTACCTTTTCAAAGGCAAAAAGCAGAATGTCTGTATTTAATAGAAGAGAAACCACTAGTTTGCTGTACAGCAACAAAAATTAAAATATTTTACATTTCTGTTCCTATTTATTGCAAAATTGTATTATACTTTGTCTAAGACTTAGTTCAATATATAATACATCAATATTTCATTCTGCACTACTCCTAAATTTCAGGAACAAAATAAAAAGCCTCAAGGCTCCTACCTCTGCAGGACTACAAAACTGCAAAACAGTAGGAAATACTTTACCTGGAAAAGGTGGAGGGGGCCCTCCGGGTCCAGCTGGTCCCGGAAATCTGTCCCCTCCAGGAAGGGCACCGGGAAAACGGCCCCTTCCTCTGTTACTTGGAGGAAAAGTTGCTCGTGAACTGCCTCCTGGGGGACCAGCTTTTCCTTCACCTGACATCTGGCCTGATTGTGTAGCTGCAGTTAATGAAATAAAGTCTTTGAAGTGTACTATGGAATTAACAAGATTTTTAAACTGGTTTGTCAATTATAGTTTTCCTTGGCAATTCTGTTTTACAGACATGTTTTTAATAAAGAGTTTTGCTTTGTATGTTTTTGTTGACAAAGTTAACAATGTATGTTTCCATTTGGAAAGAAAATTGCATAAAGAAATTTTTACCAGGAAAAAAAGAATTTACCATTCTTTAGTTTTTTTCTATTTACTAGAATTTAAGATCTTAAAATATTTTTAAAGCTAGAATTCAAGTTGCAGGTAGTCCTCAACTTATAACCACAATTGAGCTTAACATTTCTGTTCCTAAGCGAAACATTTGTTAAATTAATTTTACCCCATTTTTCGACCTTTTCTTGTCACAGTTAAGTGAATCCACGGCAACTGTTAATAACATGCTTGTTAAGTGAATCTGGATTTCCTACTGACTTTGCTTATCAGAAAGTTGCAAAAGGTAATCACATGACCCCAGTCATAAATATAAATCAACTGCCAGGCATCTGAATTTTGATCGTGTGACAATGGGGATGCTGCAATGGTCATAGTGTGAAAAACGGTCATAAGACACTTTTTTCAATGCTGTTGTAACTTTGAATAGTCACTAAAGAACTGTTGTAAGTCAAGGACTCCCTGTACCATACATATATTTAGAGTTAAGTGTACCCAATGTGATTTCAGGACTTGATTTTTTTTCCAAATGACCCATGAGATAATCTATAGTGCTTCTGTGAGCTTTGAAAAAGTACTTCCCAAATCCCTGAACAAATTAATAAATAGTTGCTTAATCTTGGTACAATGGTCTTCAGTAAGACCTAAAAGCATTTTTGTAAATAAAAATCACAAACTACATCTGATGGAAATCTGATTCACCATCTTTGCTCATGATATTGATATTGCTCACCATTTTGATTAAATAGCAAAATATCTAAATTGCTTAATAAACTTCAGGTGTCTGAAATATTTCCCATACCAATATGCACACTAGAAACTTAAATTTTTCAAAAGTTAAATAACTTTTGGTTTATTTCTGTGGAAGTGTAGTGATGTTCTACAAGACAGGCAGTAAAACATACCGTCAGGGAGCAAAATAACTTATCCATAGAAGTAAACAATTATTTAATTTAAAGAATTACATAGTAAACATTCTTGAGACTTTCTATTACAATATAAAAGTAAATTAGCAACGCAGAAATAATTCAAACTCAGTTGTAAATATCCTGAATACATGAACCACCACCTTTTTCCATTATTAGTGGGACTTGCACAAGCATTCAAGTGAACTGTTACTGTTTTTTTTATATAGAAGACATGAAATAGTAAAACTGCACAATTTAAAAAATGGTTCAGAATAAATGCTTTGAACCTTACACAAATGCAGCACTGCTTTGCTCTTCATTAAAGCAGTGTCTGTTTTTCAGACTTCCGCATAAGTCTGAAAAAAGATGTCCTGCTTTAAGTGTCACATTAAAAACACAATGCTTTAAGTACCATATTTTTCGCACAATAAGACACTCTGGACCATAAGACGCACCTAGCTTTTGGGGAGGAAAACAGGGAGAAAAAAAATCTGCCTCTGCTTCACAGCAATTTTCCTCCTTGCAGCAAATAGCAAATAGCCTAGTCAGCTTCAGCACAGCCTGATTTAGCATGAGCAGCTGATTGGTGGTTGGATCAGCCTCCTGGAATACTGGCTATCAGCTGTTCCATGCTGTGGGGATCACTGCCCCCCATCACCATGCCCCTCATTTTCGGCCTCTGCATGTCCCGTTTTTGGCCTGTTACAGGTGGCAGGTATTGCTGCCGCTTATCGCTGCTGTTTGGAACAGGCCCGCCACCTGGAATGGGCCAAAAACGGGAGGTGCAGAGGCAGAAAATGGGAGGATGCGGAGATGGCGATAGGTGGTGACGATCCCCACAGCTGGAATAGCTGATTGGCAATATTCCAGGAGGCTGCTGGTTGTGCTAAATCAGGCTATGCTGAAGCTGACCAGGCTGTTTGCTGCAAGGAGGAAAATTACTGAGAGGCAGAGGCTGGCAGGTGGGGGGAGGGGCGGGCTTTGGCAACATTCACTCTATAAGACGCAGACATTTCCACCCACTTTTAGATGAAAATCAGGAAATATATAGTCCTTAAAAAATAAAACATGCTGTGTTTGTACTCTATCCAAAACATTTTTAAAAATAATTTTGAGCCATATAGATGTTAAAAATCCCTATGAATAATTTGTTACTAAAACCAAAGAAACATGTTTTTCTTTTACTTCCAAAACATACTATTTCCAGCAGTCTTCAATAGTAGTTTGAACAAGACAGACCTTCAGTAAATGAGATTGAAAGATAGCAGATTATATAAAAATATTAATCATTCAAATGTATAATAATTGGTAATTTCCAACCCCTCCCCCCAAAATGTTTTTCCAGTTCATAGAAAGTAGTAGAGAACAATTCTTACTTTTTCTCGATTGCAGTTCAAATTGACTCAGAAATTGCTTATTACAAGGAGTTACAACAGGATTTTGACCATGTAACTCTCTTTTGGGCAACAGGTCCATCAGCTTTTTGGAAGATGCCTCAGATCCCACACCCACAAGAGCAAATCTGGAGGACAGACCATATAATTTTATGATGAGGATTCTTAACAGATCCCTAAAAGATGAGTAACATGATAAACCAAGCCACATTATGCACAATGTGCAATAATAGGAGTATTAAATTCAACCATTTAGAATATCCCACTGTAACTCAAAATAATTATAATCATGACTTATTTTTATATGTGGAACTATTTCTTTCACTCCATAAATTATCTTCCAAGTTTTCCAGAAATACTTTTTCTAGATTGTCTCAGCTATTATTGTAATCTGATTCTGTAAAATCATTACAATTTTTTCATTCTGATCTCTGGTCTTCTTCCCACCTATGTTTTTCCCTATCATTAATCAGCCTTGTCTTTCAAAATAAAATATACTATAACACATCTTTAGAAATAGCATCTGTGCTGAATTTTAATATATTCTTACCCCTTAGACTGGCCATTAGCACGGTTTTCAAAAAATTTTATCTCCAAAATATCATTTACACCAAGTGAATGAACTGCTTCAGTTAAATCTTCATCTGTGGTCCACTGCAAAACAGTTGTAAATTACATTTTCTAACAGCAAAAGAGCACAATACTTTTCTCAACACACCATTCACAACAATAATGTTTAAAATAATGCACAAATTTAGGCCACAACATATTCCATATTTTAAAAATAAGTAAGCTGCGAGTTCATTTTACAAATATGTTGATTACAAATCCTAAAAAGTATATTACAATCACAGTTACAGTTTAGCAATAGTTTATGTTCCACATGGGAAAAAAAGTTTCATGTTTGCACCTTCAAGTAAGTTTTCAGAAAAACTGTTTACCTACAAATGTTATAGAGCCACTGCCAAACTTAAATAATTCTGACTTAAATTGATTACAGACTAAATGACTAATCCAGCAGTAACTAATCCAGAACTTACCCATGTAAGATTCCCAATATATAATGCAATTCTCTTCCCTGTATATGTATAGACAACATTTGGTGCTGATCCTTTACCCACATCATCTCCAACAGATGGTGGAAGAGAGTCCATATAATCACGATCCTCTGGTGCATCGCCGTTATTAGCAGATGGAGAGATGACGTCGTCATACAGATCTATCTGATCATGCCCACCATATTCAGCCTCCTAAAAGCCAATGTATAAATATTAATATCAGTTATTTTCCTTTAGACAAGTCTATATCTGGTAAGGAAATATCTGAAAGGATAACCCAATGGATCACAGTTTGGCTAATGAATTGCTAAGAGTGCCCTGATCAGAAAACATTCACAGCAAACTGAATTGACCCTGAATGGCAACAGGGAGAAGAATCAGTCAGGAACCTAAGTTGCCCACTAAACCAAATTGTGTATATTCTCCAATCTTATCTTCCTGACCAAGTAGAAAGGGATAAATATAAATAAGGTCACACAGATTCTCCCAACATAGCCCCATCACCCAGGAGAGGGTTCTCATAACACCACCACCTCAGATCTACTTCTGGTTCTCACCCAGAGGGATTAAAAAAAAGCAGAGTGACTTTACCCCCAGGCCAACTATCACTCACCTTACCATTAGTAAGAACAATAGCATTTCTTCGTCCTTGGAGCCACAGGAGGGAAGGATTAATACACTAATACTGGTAACTCAACAATTAGTATAGCTGCCAGATGAAGGTACTCATTATGTTACACTTTGGGCTTAAGACAATGGTTCTTCTCCCAAAGTGAAAGAGACAAAGTGTGAGCTTTGTGAGTGTTGTCAGACCTGGGTTCAGTAGTAAATCACACCCAATAAGTCATGGCTTGATTTCTCAGAAGACTTATAGAAATGGTTCAATGAGATTAAAAATGAAGCCATTATGCAGTAGTTGATTGCCTACTATCATTAATACCAAATTGTAAATCACCTTTATATTTCATGGGTTAAATATGAGGTTTCCTCTCACCCTTCTAATACCTTTTAGTATAATACCTAATAGCTATGAACCTAAGTAGCTGTCCTATATTTTAGATAAAGGCAATCTCATGGCCAGGTAACCACTACTTCCTGCATCTGTTCCTCAATTCTTCCATATCTAGCCTCCAAGAAAACCAATTATTTAATTTTAATATACAATACAAGAAAGTCAGTGTGGATAATAGTTAAGATCTTGAAGAAGACAACCCAGGTTCTAGTCCTTTCCTCTAGGAATAGAAGTCAAAATTGAGTAATTTGGGGGCACTCGTGTCATCTCAGCCCATTCTACTACTAGCTCACATTGGGTCAGCAATGGTCCATGACCTTCAATGAAGAGGCTTTTATCATAACATTCAGCAAATTGTCACAGCAAAATTCTCAGAGTAGGGGAAATCTATATTCAAAATCAAAATTATTCAGATTAGATGGCAACTTGCAAAAGCAGCAAATAAGCTTATGTGATAAATATAACCAGATGTTCTATTTTGAGCATAGTAACTTTTGTAGCAATTTTTGATTTATATTTTCTTTCACTGATTTTAAATGTATCAGATGGCAAATTTACTAAATACATAGAAAGCAAAAAGCTAAGCAGGACCGAAACTTGTTAATACTTCGATGAAAACCCACCCAAAAAAATTCAGGGCTCTAAACTAGATGACAAAGTTTAGAATATTTTCTGGAAGAAGTCAAGACAAAACTATTTCTATACTGCTGCCAAGAAAACTATATTAAATCACCAGTTGTGCTCAACTTAAGGAAGGATTTAAATTTTAATTGCATTTTTAAAATTTAATTCAAGGATAGTTTTTGTCAAAGTTTTATCCACTTCTGGAGCAGAGTCCCATACCTGCCATTCAAAAATAGGGAAGCCCACAGCCTGGAAAAATTGCATTATCCTTGCTTAGCATAATATGTGAAGTCAGCCATCCCTTCCAATTTTATTTGGCAAAAACAAAAAAATGTACAGTACTCAACTTCAAAAAAAAGAAAGAATGTATCCAAAAGCTATGTATCCTTTAAACATGTATTAATGTTTAGTGCAACAAGGAATTTACAGCATTCATAATAACACCATTTTCATTACAGGTGTAAACTACCAGGAGACAGAATGATACATTTTAAAATTTGCAGAGGTAGTCCTTGACTTATGACCTGTGGCTTAGCAAACATATAATGGACCTCCCCAAAAAAGTACTTACAACCTAGTTCTGAAGTTTAACTGCTGCCCTCCAGAATCATGTAACCACATTTCGGGCAACTGTCCTCACTTACAGCCATTGCAGAGTCCTGAAGTCACATGACCGTGACTTATTTTTTTTTTTTTTAATTCCATGTATACCCCGCCCTTCTCCGGAGACTCAGGGCGGCTGCTCAGCAAATCCCTTCATCCTTTGTATATGCCTGCTTATTAGGGTTATTGCCCCCCCAAGCGGCATTATTACAAAGTCAGCTTATTGCCCCCAACAATCTGGGTCCTCAGTTTACCTACCTC
>JANHFM010003660.1:225165-238844 GCA_032468115.1 Grayia smithii
GAGAGTCTGCACCAAGACAAATTCCTTGTGTGTCCAATCACACTTGGCCAATAAAGAATTCTATTCTATTCTATTCACTTAACAACCATGTCACTAACTTAAGAACTGCAGTGATTCACTTAAAAACTTCGGCAAGAAAGGTCTTAAAATGGGGCAGAACTCACTTAACAAATGTTTCACTTAGCAACAGAAATGTTGGGCTCAATTGTGGTTGTAAGTCAAGGGCTACCTGTACTTTTCAGGCACATGCTTTTTCAGGCTTTCTCACTTAGTCCTCTTCTTTCCTCGCTGAACTGACACGAGAAAAATACATCAGTTTTTCAGAATGGTTCAAGGTGCCAGGAGACCGTGAGTTCTAGCACTGCCTTAGGCTTGAAACCAGCTGAATGCCTTTGGGCCAGTGACTGCCAGCCCAGGAATAAGGCCAGGACAAACTTCCAAAAAGGTTGCCAAGTGAAGTGCAGAGATTTTCAGGCTGTTGCCAGGAATCAACATTGACTTGAAGATCGGTGATGGTGACAGGATGATATATTACTAAGGAAATTGGCCATTTAAAATAGGCTCTTGGAAAGAAAGAAGGAAACAAGAGGGAGAGAGACTCAGCATTTTGGAGCTGAAAAAAAATGTGTATGAGTGTGTGTGTGTGTGTGTGTGTGTGTGTGCAATTTCATACACAACTTTACCATACATCCGTTCCATTTTACAGGAGATTCCAGATTCCAGACAATCTGTGTCACAGACTTTTTTCACATCTTCAATCCACTCAGGCCTCTTTTTTTTTTTAATGTAGAATATTTTCTCTCCTGTAAATTCAGCAATTAATTAATCAGGGTTTCTCTTCCTTGAGATGATGGGTGATGCACCCCAGGACAGAATTCTTGGGGGTTTTCTTAAACTTTGTGATGTTTTCAAAGGAAAGAGGGATCCTGCACCAGTTATTGACAGTTGAGTAAAATATCAAGAGAAAGGATAGAGCACACACAGGGACTGCAGGGGAGAAAATGATGAATGAAAATTCTGATGGGAGCCACCAGAACCTACAAGGCTAAAAAAAATTATTTTTTTTAAACATAATTTAATTTTAAATCAGTTTCACATCCTGGAGGGAGAAAAGAAAGCACTGTAAATTTGGGTGTGGTTTTTTTAAAATTTAGCCATAGTGCAGGTAGTCCTTGACTTATGACCGCAATTGAACCCCAAAATTTCTGTTGTTAAGTGAGATATTAGCTAAGTGAATTTTGCCTCATTTTATGACCTTTCTTGCCACAGTTGTTAAATGAATCACTGTAGTTATTAAGTTAGCAACCCGGTTGTTAAGTGAACCTGGCTTCTCCATTTGCTTGTCAGAAAACCACAAAAGGTGATTGATTATATGACCCCAGGACACAGCAACAGTCATAAAAGTGATTCAGTTGCCAAACACCTGAATTTTGATGTTGTGACCCTGGGGATGCTGCAATGGCCATAAGTGTGAAAAACGGTCCTAACTCACTTTTTTCAGGGTCATTGTAACTTCGAACGGTCACTAAACAAAGTGTTGTAAATCAAGGACTACCTGTAACATCCATCTGCTAAGTCAATTTCTTCTTTCTCCTGCTTCATGAAACCTTGGAGGGAACTGGCTAGGGAATAACATTCTCTCTATAAATTAATTGCAAAGAAAAAACGAGCCCCTGGTAATAATGATATTAAACTCATTGCAGTAATCAAAGCAGTGAAAGTCTTCCATAGATCTTTTTGACAAAAGAAATATGGGTTATCATGGCAGCTTTTAGGGTATCAAAGGAACAAATGGGGAGCAGGGGGGAATGAGCCCGTTGCCCTTGTCTGATGAATGCCGGTGGCACCGAACAGCTCGGCAATTGCCTGATTAACAGAGCTGTCGCAGCCCACTGAGCAAACGGCAGTGAGCTATCTTTGAACAGGTGAGAATAAGAGCAGTTGCAAACATTACTCATAGAGCGTCATATAAAGAACACTGTGTTCTCTGAAGCAGAAATGCAATGAGCGGTGCAGAGAATTAGCAACACCTTGTTCAGGTGACTAGTCTTGACATCCCCCCCTTAGTTTCAGAGAAAAATCTTCTGCAGGCTCTTGCTTTGTACCTGTCAAGGAGTGGGCTTCATTCTGTACTAAAAGCCAGCCTCAGGTTCCCCCCCCCCCCCGCCCCTGTCTTCCCTGTCTTTTCATCTGATCCCACCAGGGTGTGGGAGCATGTATCCTGGGTTTTTCCTGGCGGTATTTTCACCCTCTGCCAGCAGGGGTAGAGCGGCTACTGTGGTGGCTTTCTTTCTGTTTTTGTTATGTATCTATATTTTGTTTGGTCATAAGAAGTAAAATACAAAACAGAAAAACAAACAAAGCAAAAATATACGCCCAGCACTAACAACAACAAAAAAGGAAGAAAAATTGGTGTACTTGGTGAAGAAAAAAAAGAAAAAGGTGACCCAGATACCAAATAAATGACTTTCTTTCTATCACCCAAAATTCCCACACTTCTCAACCAGAAAAGGCTCCATGGAAGTCTCTTGTGGAATCAAAATGAGGCTATTGCAGACCACCGGAGAGATGGCTGCACATCAAAAGAAAGGACGTTCATCCACCCCCTCTCTGCTACACCGTCACTAAATGGAGCAACAAGCAAACACCACCTTGACTGTTACCTGATATGACCTGTGGGCGGGCTTTCTGTCTGCAAGGATGGGACCTTCATAAAGCCTTAGTTAAGGCCACACCTGGAATACTGCGTTCAGTTTTGGTCATTACATTACAAAGATGTTGAGACTTTAGAAAAAACGCAGAGAAGAGCAATTAAGATTATTAAAGGCCTGGAGACGAAAACATATGAAGAACGGTTGCAGGAATTGGGTATGGCTAGTCTAGAGAAAAGAAGGACCAGGGGGGACATAATAGCAGTATTCCAGTGTTTTAGAGTCTGCCACAAAGAAGGGTGGGTCAACTTATTCTCCAAAGCACCAGAGGGTAGGACAAGAAGCAATGGATGGAAACTAATCAAAGAGAGAAGCAACCTGGAACTAAGGAGAAGCTTCCTAACAGTGAGGACAATTAACCAGTGGAATAGCTTGCCTTCAGAATTCATAGATGTTTTTAAGAAGACACTGGACAGTCACTAGTCTGAAATGGTATAGGATCTCTTGCTTAAGAAGGGGACTGGACTAGAAGACCTCCAAGGTCCCTTCCAGCTGTATTCTGATTCTAACCTCAGATGATGTGCAGAAGATTTCATTCCTTCCCTCCGAACACTAAATACATGCAGGAGCATTTCATTGCTCCCAGCAGAATCCAATGGAAATGTTATTCTCCATTGAAAGCAATTTCAAGAGCAGGAACTCTTTCAGTTTTGCACTGGCTGAATATTTCTATCATCACCATCTGTAGCAATATATAGTGGGTACAGGTGGAGTAACGAAACTCACCACGGGCAACTTGACCAAAAAGTGAGATTTTCTTATTTGACATTAAAAGACCAGAGGATTTCTATGAGGGGAAGAGCAACCCAAATCAGTTTCCAAAACCCATAAGAACAATACCAGGACAGGCCTGGATCAGGGGTGAAATCCAGCAGGTTCTGACAGGTTCTGGAGAACCAGTAGCAGAAATTTTGAGCAGTTCGGAGGACCAGGAAATAACATCTCTGGCTGGCCCCAGAATGGGGTGGGAATGGAGATTTTGCAGTATCCTTCCCCTGCCACGCCCACCAAGCCACACTACACCACGCCCACCAAGCCACGCCCATAGAACTGGTAGTAAAAAAAAATTGGATTTCACCACTGGTTGGTAGAGGTGAACAAAGTACAGCATCTTGAAATATGCAACTCAGACTACTAACAACAAATTTCACAGTGGTAATTCCATCCTACAAATTATGTAAATTAATCAACAAAAAGAGGGTTCAAACTATGAAAACTGACAGTCATAGTACATATACATCAAAATGACTATCTCAATAATAGTAACTGTTAGAAGGATCTTGGAGTCCTAGTGGACAATCACTTAAATATAAGCCAGCAGTGTGCTACAGCTGCCAAAAAAGCCAACACAGTTCTAGGCTGCATTAACAGAGGGATGGAATCAAGTTGACCTGAAGTGTTACTACCATTTTATAATGCTTTGGTAAGACCACACTTGGAATATTTCATCCAGTTTTGGTTACCACAATATAAAAAAGATGTTGAGACTCTAGAAAAAGTGCAGAGAAGAGCAATAAAGATGATTAGGGGATTGGAGGCTAAAACATATGAAGAACGATTTTAGGAATTGGGTATGTCTAGTTTAATGAAAAGAAGGGCTAGGGGTGACATGATATCAATATCCAAGAGGCTGACAGAAAGAAAAGGGGGTCAACTTATTCTCCAAACCACCTGAAGGCAGAAGAAGCAATGGATGGAAACTAAATCAAGGAGAACCAGCCTAGAACTAAGGAGAAGTTTCCTGACAGTTATAACAATTAATCAATGGAACAATTGCCTCCAGAAGTTGTGGGTACTTTAACACTGGAGGGTTTTAAGAAAAGATTGTACAAGTATTTGTCTGAAGTGGCATAGGATCTTCTACTTGAGCAGAGGGTTAGACTAGAAGACCTCCAAGTTTTCTTCCAATTCTGTTATCTTTTTGGTGGGTATATTCCAATGCAACAGAATTGGGGTAAAACATAATAAATATCAAAGGGGAATTTTTTTCCTCTTGTATACAGTGCTATACATGAGAGCTAATTGTTTCTAGTACTTCCTAAGTCCTTTCAGCCTCTCACTTCATGAAAAATTTTCTCAGCCATTTACTGTCTTAGAATACATACATGAATTCAATACTCTATTTCTGATAGAGAAATTCTACAGATAACAAATTAGCATGTTTACTGAGAAGCCTTGACTAGTTTTCTTCTTTTTTGACATGTCAGGTTAAAATACATCATATCATTTTCTTATGCTATTACCACTTACTTCCAGTGGTACAGATTTAACATAGTTAAGTTTCTTGTTTAAAAATTCAAACTAGTATATACTTACTGGTCTTGGTGAGGAATTGATTGAACTGCTGCTGTTGCTTTGCTCACAATGTACTACACACCATTTAAGACTTTCATCAAATGTAAGAGAAATACTGTCAGATTTCTGCCTTTTTCTTTGTCTTTCATAATTCATATCTTCTGAAGCACTTTCTTCTGTTGGAAAAAAACTCTCTTAAGCAAATTACCAAATCTCTGATTTTGTGTTAGAAAAGAACTGAATGAAGAAACTCTGCTAAGCAATTCCTAAACTTCAGAAAGTGTAGGTAATTGCTATGTCTTATTCCTATCATTCTGAGGACTATTCTTTTCATATTCTGAAAGAAAATCATCAGCACTACCTAAAATGTTTGAATAAAATACTAACAGCTCACTAAGACATCTATTGACACCCCTCAAAAAAGTTACATATTTTCAATGAAATTCCAAATTACAAGAAATTGATCATTGGATTGCTATTTTTAAAAGCAGCACTCCTAAATATTTTTAAAAGCAGACATTATTTTATAAAGATTTTAAAAAGTTTCTACATGACAGTAGTAATGGTAACTAGATTTAAAATGTTTTTAGTACAATTGCTTTTCACTAAACCAGTTAGAACAGTATGAAGTAGATTGATCTATAGGATAAATAATATTCAGGATACAATAGAATAAACAAAGCTGCTATATCTCATTTAGCTATATCTCCACAACACACTGTATTAGACAGTGTTAAATTCCAGTGTTAAATTTGAGGCCAGCAGCCAATGTATTAAAAGTATGAGAAGTCAGATCTCAATCAGAGGCCAGCCAATTAATAAGCAACTCTATTTCCACACAATGTATACAATCACATTACTAGTCAATGATTATCTTTGAATATTCAAATGACTCTAAGGACTGAAACATAACACAAGAGATTTATATACCTGCTTCACTGGATCTTGTTCTTCGGGAAGTAGTTGCTTCAGTGGCTTCTTGTATTGTTTCCTGTTTAATAATATATTAAGTAACTATTTCAGATTTACATGTGAAAGAATAAAGAGGCATATACCATATATATTTCTGAGAAATTATCTCAACCCATTGGGACATGCCTGCCCCATCTGCAAAGTCAGAGGAGGTATACTCCCTCCTGACCTTCCATAAGGACCTGAAAACCTGGTTTTGCCAGTTAGCTTGGGGTCCCAATGGGGGAATGCTACACTGGAGATGGTTGGTAGAGTAATAGCCGATTCCACTTCACCACCAGCACAACTTGTTACCTCCCTCCCCATATTTTTACCATAACTTATAATGTTATTGCTATATGTATATTTGTACTGTTTTGTTGGTTTTAACTTTGTAAGCTGCCCAGAGTCACCTTGCGGTGAGATGGGTGGCAAATAAATTTAATAAATGAATGAATAAATACATGTAATATAAATCAGTGATCACCTTTAGAATGTTTCCATTTTCTAGCTGGCATCTGGACTGATTCACAGCTATGTTATTAGAGTCTTAAAAAAAAACATATTGGAAGTCACAAAAGAGGAAAGCTGCCAATTCAGACACACATTTAAAAATAATCTAGTTATTACTTTATAATTATATATATTTGAATTCCTTAAAATTCAGTAATAAATGTTGACCAATAGAGTTAGAAAGGATTAAACAAATATTTATATAATTGCATTTCAGGACTTAGTCCCTTTTAATCATGCAATAGTTCAGTGGGTTTCTTATTTGCACCTAGCCCTCTGTTCATCAATTGTAGTACAAGCTTATTAAAAAAATTAACTTACCTTGCTGGGTGGCTGTTACCAGGTTTTTGGAAATCATCAAATATAACTGCCTTTTTAAAGATAAAATAAGATCTTAGCTTTAGATATAAAGAACAGTGAATAAAACAATGATGAAATGATGTATTCAGAAGCTTCTGGGAAAGAAACAGCAAACTGAAAATGGCTGCTAAAAACAGAGTGGAAGAGGGCTGTAAGCCATTCAGCAATCAGTACAGATCTTTCAGTATACATGTATGATTCTCCTCCTCCCCCAGCCTCTTCTTTATTTCACTGAATTCTGACAACTGTGTGAACAAGTCCTTGCAGTTTTCTTGGCAACATTTTTGGAAGTGGTTTGCCCTTGCCCTGTTCCTAGACTGAAAGAAAGTGATTAGTCCAACCTTGTACAACTGGCTTTGTGCCTAAAATATGACTACAATTACACAGGATTGGAATTAAATCTGCATTTAATTTGATACCATTTACTTATACCAACTAACAGCCTAGCTGACACTTATTAATCATCTGTCCACTTCTGAAGCTAGAAGTGCTGGTTGAAATAGCATAATATTTTACCTTTTTTTTTTTTTTTCAAATTCTTAATGGACATATTAAGGCTACATTCAGATCCAGCCATATGATATACTGTTAAACTGCTGGGTTAGCACTTAGGATCCAGATTCCAGCCTACCTTCAGTCTTGACCCAAAGTCATCCATGGTTTCCAAGACTAAAAGATGACTAGAAGCTATATCCTCAGTGCCAGCCCAGCACATTAAGCTATATCACACTGGCTTTAGTAATTTAAAAAAAAATCTAGAAGAAACTTTTATCCACAGCCCTCAATAATCTACTGTGAGCTCTCTCAGAAGTATATAAATGCAATAAATAAATATTGCCAAAATTTGGTTGATTTTCTTGTAGACAATATTTTATTTTACAGTATATTTATTACAACTACTAAGGAAATACAATACAGAACTATAAAAGGTTAAATTAGATTTCTACATTAAAATAAATTCACTATAAGTATGCAGACAATCTGAATTGATATATTTGTAGCACATAAAGTCATGCCAAGAAAACTATAGCATAGCATTTAAGACCAAGCTACAAATTTGGTTTTTTTTTTTACCTGTGTTCTTTTATAGAGAAACTCTGTACTCCAAACAGATCCCCCAGAAGGTCATTTGCACAGTGGACAATATGCTGTTGCTTTTCATCGTATAGACGTTTAGACATAATATATTGGCCAATATAGAATAAAATCTACAACAACAAACATTAAACAGTTTTATAACACAAGATTTAGAAAGTAGAATTTGTATTGCATTTACTACAGATTGCTCACAGAACAATTACATGTATTAAATTGAAAGCTAGTTCCCAATAACGTCTCAGTTATAATACTGCTATGGTGCCCTTCTGAAATTAGAAATATTCCAGTGATGACTAATGGTGCTTTAATATGAGGTGTGGGGACAACACAACACAGCTTGATTGGAACCCAGCATCCAGTGCGGGATGCTGAACTTCCTCTGGATGAAGGAGGAAGTGTGAAATAAACCTATATGATCTTCAGATGGCCATTCCCCATGGGTTAAACACAAAGATGGAAGTTTTTGTGATTGTTTCACAAGTTAAGTATGGTGTAGCCTATGGACACTTGGATCTGCCAGTCCTCATTTCTTAATTACATTTGGAACATTATTATTCTTCAATTTAAGAGAGATTTTCTTTTGCAACAAATAAGTACTTCTTTCTGTGACTATAAAGTTTTAGAAACTTAAAAATATATTGATATTTTCAATAAGCCAGATAATAGGTGTCATATAAGAAAGGTATTAATAGACAGGGAAGATTACTTTTAAAAACATTAGTTTTTCATGAATTTGCATTGTAAAAAACTCAACTGCATTAACTTGACTTAATTCTTCCATGGGAATGCTTTTGTTTTGTCTTAATATGTTTGATTGTTGACTGGTTTTATAAAACAAAAGGCCACAGTAATTTGAGTAGATTGTGTATTTGGCTGAGACATGTGCCTGTAATTACAGCTTTAAAGACACTGGAGGGAGTGAAGTAGATAATCCTTGATTTACAACAGTTCATTTAGTGACTGTTCAAAGTTATAACAGAGCTGAAAAATGTGACTTATGACTGTTTTTTACAGTTACATGTGCAGCATCCCCATGGACATATGATCAAAATTCAGACACTTGACAACTGACTCATATTTATGACTGTTGCAGTAATCATGTGATCACCTTGTGCAACCTTCTTCCAAGCAATGGGGAAGTCAAGTAATTTAACAACCGTGTTACTAACTTAACAACAGTAGCAAGAAAGGTAATAAAATGGGGCAAAATTCCTGTAACAAATTTTTCACTTAGCAACAGAAACTTTGGGCTCAATTGTGGTCGTAAGTCGAGGACTACCTGTATCTGTTTTCTTTTCTGCCTACTACTTTTGCTCTGGAATGACAGCAAACAAAGGGAGAATGGAGGCTTTTCAAAACAACTGTTAGAGTAGAAAAGATAATGAAGATAAAGCAATCCCTTTATTACAATCAATGTTTGATGATTTCAGGACTAAAATTGGCTCAGCTACTTGAAGCCAAGTTTATGAACCTTGAAGAAAAGACAGATGAAAGAATGAATATAATGGATAATTCTTTAAAAGGTATAGTATAGTGAAATACAGGTAGTCCTTGACTTATGACTGGTCATTTAATGACCGCTCAAAGTTATGACAGACCTCCAAAGAACTAGTTACAACCAGGATTAAAAGTCCAATGTTTCCTTCCCCTCACCCTGCAGACATATGATTGCATTGAGCAGTTGACATTTATAATTGTTTGCAGTGTCCCACAATCACCTGACTTTAATTAATGTTTTTTTCAGTTTCACCAGATGGAGCTAGCTGAGATAGTGATTGACAACTTTGATCAGAGAAAATGCATTGATTTTAATGCTGATTTGAATGTTTAATGTAAATCAGTATGTATACCTGTTGTAAAGGAAAGGTGGAGGTAACTTATTTGTATTTATAAAGAATAAAGAATGAAAAAGGAAAATAGAAATAAAGGATCTGAAAGTAAGAAATAAAAAGGATCTTTTTATTTCTACATTTTTTTTTTCATTCTTTTTTCTCCTCTTTCATTTTTGAGCTTAAATATTATTTTTGTTAGTTTCCATTTATCTTAAAAATCTAATGTTATTTTTAAATTAGAAATTAATGAATTATTTCTAATGAAATTAGAAATATTCACAATGTAGAAAATAATTCTTTGAAAATGAGCATAACAGAAAACAGAATATGGGTCTTGCCTTTGCTTTCATATATAAAAGCTAAGTCATAACCCACCATCTCAGCTGTGCAGTATTCTTCACTCTTAAGCCACATTACTGTTAACTCAACATGTTGTTCAATGTATGAAAAATAAATATCTAAATCATTTTCACTTCACATGTTGACTACAATGAATCTATTTACCTCCTTCATCGTAAAAGTATCCTTATCTGCACCAGCAAACTGTAGAAGTTTCATAAGCAGTGGTTTAGGTTTAATCTGAAAATATAAACAAAGATGCAGTTTGTTTAGCTGTGTCTTGTTCAAAATATGAGAAATATTTCAAAAACTAACCTAGCACTAACATTTTTAATAGGCTCAACAATACCAAATCTTTCTGAGATCAACCTGAAAAAGGCTTGTATTTAAAAGCAGAAGGGGGGGGGGAACACAATTTCCTAAAACTTGTTTCTATCATTATTCAAGATCATGTCCAAATAACAAAGAATGCTATTTTATTTAAAATCTTATATTCTGCTTACTTATCATGAGATGGGCTGAAACTAGCTCTTAACATATTTTATATATTGACATAAGATGCAGTAACATAACCAAAACTAAATAAATAACAGAACAGCTTTAAACATATGAAATAAAAAACATGCACACATGGGCTTTGATAACCAACTGAATCTTATTCTAATGCCTAAAGGAATGTTTGGGCTTTTCAGATACAATGTTGCCACTATTTGAAAATGCTTTGAATACAGCTGATCAATACAAACAGAATAGCTTCATATATATTCCACGTTTTTAAAATGACAAAGGTGACCTAGGTTTCAGTTTTCCCTTAAGAATGGAAACTGTCTAGTGACTTTTAGCCAGCCAGTCTTCAGCCCTGAACTAGGAAGTTAAAGACATCCCTCTACCAACCCACAAATAAGTAGGTGAGGTTTGCATAATATTCTTATATCCAAGCTGAATTACAGTTCACCACAAAGTGGTACCCACTCATAGCATCTTCAGCCTTGAGCCTATCTCCAAATGAGGATACATTTTTAAGAGATCTTCACTTTGCCTCAAAAATGCCTTACCATCTCAAATACAGAATACTAAATTACTGCAATTCCACCTAGCAATTTTTATACCTTTCAAGTGACAGATTCTACCTTGCACC
Organism: Grayia smithii; assembly: GCA_032468115.1. Lineage (NCBI taxonomy): Eukaryota > Metazoa > Chordata > Lepidosauria > Squamata > Grayiidae > Grayia > Grayia smithii. The sequence continues at coordinate 236,403 of JANHFM010003660.1, forward strand.
TGAGAAACTTATGCCGAGAAATGTCATTAGCCTGAACTTCCCAGCACTTTATAGCTTTTTCACTGTGTCTTTGGCTTCATGTAAACAATAATCTCAGGCATAATTACACAAAAGCATGTTAAGTCCAATGGATTTTTCCCAAGCAAATTAACAGTAGCTTTTTTCTGAATTTCTAAATTGAGATACTGCAAAGTATTTTGAACAATGAAGTGGGTCAGAGTTCTCCAATTTAAAAAAACCCTATTAGCAGCCTTCCCACATTGGGTAAATCAACCTGTCATTTGCTGATCTCAGGATGCTGAGAGAATCCCTCATTGCAATTCCTAAACCATGGTTTAAAACTTAAAACGTGTGACCCACCTAACATGTTTAACCAACTCCCCCCCTCCCCAAGATTACGTTTAAAGAAGACAACACTAACAATCGCCCTGTCCCTTCCTATTGTCCTGTCTGCAGGACGCTCAACAGGGACTTCGGGAAAATGCAACCGTCTCTAAGGGCCTCGGCATCGCCTCACACGCTTACCATGCCTTCTTGATCCGAGCGGCCAATGACAGCTGAGCCAGCCGCAGGCTGGTCGGTTGCAGAAGCCATTTTAGTATTGCACATTTGCCTGGTTGGGAGGAAAGGAAAAAAAAAAAAACCAAATAAGACGAGGCGGTGCATTAGACAACAGGGCAGCAAAACCCAAAGCACCTCGATGACCTTACCGTAAGGGGCCCTGCAGCTATGCGAGTCTCAACTGCCTCGCAAGAGCCGACCATAAATAGTAGCCCCGCGACCTCGTTTATGGGCATGTCTGGACTTCGCTCCTCCAAACAGAACGGCCAGGCATGTCCGAGCATGACTAGAGAGAGGCGCTGAGTCAACAAGGTAGGAGGGACGGGAACGGATCGAAGCCTCCACCCGTCCCTTCCGCTTTTTCCCAACGATCCCTCCAAGCTGAACGCGCCTTCCGGGGTAGCCAGACGAGAAATCCCTCTTCCCGCCCAACTCCCAAGCCGCTCCGCAACTCCTTCCCTTGCGCGGGTCTCCCCTCGCCTGTTTCCGTACGCGCCTCTTTCTCTGTTAGCGAAACTAAACCGCTTCCTCCTGAGAGCGGAGGCCAAATTTCACGCCACGCGTCACCATCTCGAACCAAGGGGCTCGAACCTGCTTTCTTTTTTATGCGGCGGCAGTAGCTGCTTCCTGGCTACGGCTGCGTGAGCGGCCTACGTGGCGCCCACAGCCGGACCTGCTGACGCTCGCGCCATCTCCCGACTTCCCCCAGCCGGCCGGAGAAAGCGGCTTTCAACGGAAGGGCCCTTTTTTCCCCTCAGAGCGCCTGCCCCGCGCTATAATTCATGTTTGAAATCGGGGAGGGAGAGGACCATCTGCTGCTGCAGACTGCCTGCATTGCACTGCATTCCGCGTGCTTAATGGGAAAAAAACAACACAAACTGCACAAGGTTTATAGTAAAGCAGTCATTCTATCAGCGTGTATATTCGGTTTGGCTTCGATTATTTTTGGGTCCATAGACAAACATAAAATCCGATGCACGTTTACTCCGTCTTTTTTCCACAACCTGAAAGACCTCGATACATTAATACTGTGGAGACCGTGAGTTCTCCTGCTTTAGCCATGAGAAGCCAGCTGGGTGACTTTGGGCCAATCAGTCTCTCTCAGCCCAGCTCATCTCAGGCTGGTTTTTGGGAAGATAGGAGGAATATGGGTTCAATTCAATATATTTGCTGCCTTGAGTTATTTGTAAAAATAATAAAGACGGGATATATAAATATATAAATATGGAAGGGCAGGGACATGAAATAAAGATGGGATATATATGTCTGTGTAATAAATGTATGTATATATATATGTGTTTGTGTATAATTACACACATTCACGGAGCTGAGCTTCACTAGAGAGCCACCATAGGCTGAAACCATAATATACCACAGTACATTTATGTGTAAAAGGGCAGCTTAAGAGACTTGCCCTGACATGTAGTGTGGTATATTTATGCTTCTAACCTGTCCGCCTATGGAAAATACAGCTCAGCTGCTCTAGCAAATCAGGTGTTGGGTGCACAGATGTATCCTTGCTCTTTTCTCACTGAATCTGATTTGCCATTGCAATCTTCATAGTCTCCTTTACAGCTCTGAGAATTCCTCATGGTCTGTCAACCAGGTTGAAGTCCACTTTCAGCCATTGCACTTCCTGGATGACTTAGGGCAGGGGTGTCACACTCAAGGCCGGGAGTGCTTTTATCTGGCCTGCAGGGCCACCCTGGCAACAGCAAAGGACCTGCCTCCGGTGCCTCTGCCAGCAAAAATGGAGGTCAGGAGAGCTGTGTATGGCCCTCCCAAGCTCCATTTTCCCTGGCAGAGGGTTGCAGAAGGCTGTCGGAGCTGGAAACGGAGCTCAGGAGCCCATTTTCACTGGCAGAGTGCTCGGGCCACCAA
>JANHFM010003660.1:281077-291379 GCA_032468115.1 Grayia smithii
GAGGAACTGTATTAAAGGGTCGCGGCATTAGGAAGATTGAGAACCACTGCATTAGACCTACTTGTGTGGCACAAAAGCCATCACTGTCTCCTCTTCCCAGTCAACTGACTGATTTTTGTGCATCATTGCTCACTCAGTATGCAATCAGAGTCTGCATGATCATAAACAGATTTTAGGGTCCCACTCGTTTTTTGTCAAGGGGGCAGAAGCCACCCGATCAGAGCCTTTCTGCCTATCTTCTATTAGTTTGTGCTAAACTAGAGGGGGGGAAAGTATACGTTGCTAGAAAGATCCACTTTTTGTCCCTCTAAAATGTCTCCATTTCAAGATAGGTACAATCTTTAACACAATATGGTTGACTGGGGAACAACCATAGTCCCTCTTTGAGAGTCAGTCTAATCTGTATAGGTTTAATTGGCTGAGTAAATTAACTTTCCTTTCCTGTTTACACAGCACACATTCACTTTCCTCACTCAGTCAAACACATTATGCAGATGTAGCCAGTTAAAAAAGAATCATCAGTTCAGTCTGATGAGCCAGATATAACTGGTGAAAGGGACCAGCAGGATAATATTGGACCAATGGTGGGTTTGTAGAAGTGACCTTTTTGCTGTAGTAAAAAATCAGTCTAATCGGTAGTTAGTCCTCCGAACCGGTATTTCCGATGATCAGCTGTGCTGCGGGGTTTAGCTTTGCTAGAAAGCAGGAACAGCTGATTTCCCCCCCTCACTGTTCTACTTACCTTCCCAAGCCTCCTTATGACACATCCTGCGCATCTGTATGTATGTGCGCACTGTGTGGATTTGGTGTGCACTGTGAATGTGCATGTAGGGCGCTTTTGGTGTGCAATGCACACTGCGCATGTGTATGCAGTGTATGATTGGTGTGTGGTGCGCACTGTGCATGCGCAGGCAGTGCAAATTTGGCGTGCAGCGCACATGTGCAGCCAGCAAACTAGTAGCAAACCAGTTCAGATTTCACCACTGCTTAGGGACCTGATGGAGATCTCTCACTTTGGAGGTAAGCAGTAGATTAAGAGAAGACCATCCCCCCAATTCCGTTCTGCTTATGTATTGGTCCCTTTGTATCTAGTCTGTTATTAATTTTTTTTTATGTTTTAATCTTAATGCTGAATGTTTTTAATATTCCCATTGTTTTATATTGTGCTTTTATGAAGTTGTAAGCTGCCCAATGTCTCTGGACAGTGATGTAGGTGGCAAATACATTTAATAACTCTTAGTAAGAATTATATACTAAAAGTTCCACTAGTGTAACAAAAGCCCTGTTCACTTTGTACATATATCAACGTCATGCTCAGGCAGTGGTGGGTTGCTCCCGGTTCGGTCTGGTTCACACGAATAGGTAGCGGTGACACTCTGACATCACCGAACCGGTTCTACACATCCCGGACCCGGCTCCCCCTGCACGCCCGTACTTGCGCGCATGTGCAGGAAGCTTTTTTTGAGTTTTTTTTTGTCCCAAAAAGCTTCTGCGCATGTGTGGGAGCGCCCGTTCAGTGTGCGCGCATGCAAAGGACGCGTGCTCTGTGCGCTCCTACCATGTGCAAAGGGCGTGCACCTTTAGAACCGGTAGTAAAGGTAAGTAGAACCCACCCCTGTGCACAGGTATAAAGGGTGGGACATTGATTGCCCTGCCATAACTAACACCATGTTGATTTCACACACACACACACATACACACACACATCATAGACACCAGTGGTTGTTATCTGCAGTGATATATTCTGGCATTTATAAATTGTGGCATTGCAAGATGGCATCAAACAGATTAATGGCGTCAAATTATGTAGCATCTATTTTTTTCATTCTGAAGTTTCAAGTTTATTGTCCAGCATCTCTTAGCAATAACAACAATGTATATTTTCATCCTCTTAGTGCAAGTGAGACTTCACCCAATGCTTTGCACATGGTTGGACACGGCTGCTTTCTGCACAAATTCCCCATTCTAATTCAGGCCCAATGAACAGTATCTGCTTTAATTATCAGGAAGTTTCTGTTTAGCGATTTGCATGTCAGACTTGGAAACATTATTAGTTAATGCCACTCTCTGAACTGTGGGAAAAAACGGGAGGGGGGACTGGTGAGAAGGGGATGTTAGCCATAACAGTATTATATAATGGGATGAAGGTCACATCGCCTCAACATCTGGAGAAGGAGGGTGTCAAGATGGAACGGGTGGTGATTGGATCTCGTGACCAGTGGAAGAGGGAGGAGAGGTTTTGATATAGTGAAAAGAAAACCCGTGACTTTCAGTTTTGGGTTTTCATAGGATGTGCCAGTTTACCTATCCGAATAAATTGGACTTTTGAACCATGGTTGAGTTTTCATTCAGCGAAGGTTTACTGGAACCCTAACATACTGTACATATCTGAAAGATGATGGGTTAGAAATGAGTAATTCAAATTGAAATTGAAAGGCCTTTTTTTGAAGACAATGGAATTCAATAAGAAACCACCTGCTTTAAACCTTTATTTGAAAGAAGCCACGTATTATCACACAATGCCTTATAAATGTAGACATTGAGTCTCCTTCACACTTCTAAAGGGAAACAATCCCCTATTCTGAAGGGGAATATTAAAATGCATTGAAATACTGATATAGTGGATGCTATAATGTATACACTGCAATTCAAATTGGAAAATAGGCTGGATCTTGTGACTTCAAATTCAAAATGATGGGTAGAAGATGTGCTAATATAATTTCCAAAAACCATGATCTCCCTGATAAGGAACTAATGGGTGTTCATCTACTGTTTCTATCTTTGAAGATTGGCGAGAGGAAAGGAATTGAGAGAAAATGATAAAACCTTTCCCCCTTGGCCAAGAAATAATACAACATACAATCTCTCATCTTGGACTCTAAAAAAATATATTTTGGTATGGCAATTTTTTTTAGGTATTTGGAAATAAGTTTGAAATTTCATTTTCTTAGGTCTAGTAAGTGGTGACTCTCAAGAAACCAAACTTCACATTGGATTCCCTTCAAATATATTAGTGTTTTTAAGGATATATTTTGTCCCGAAAGAATGAATTGTCCATGAATGATCATGTCTTGCTTTGATTTGTTTGATGAATATTTTTACTATCGCATCGATTCCGAAGTTCCCAAGTTTATTACGTAAAGCCCCAATGTCGGGTTAAGTGATTCTGACAGTGAGCATAGCATTATTGATAACAATTATTCTCTGCACAGCTTGAAAGGAAATCCGCTTTCTCATCATAGTTACTTTTTGATTTGAAAGTACAGTAGTAATATTTTGAGTTGTCATCTATAAACATGGAAGAGTCAATATATCAGGGAACTGATGAACCATGATCTATACATTTTTTCCCTGCCGTTCAATTGTATCAGATTCTTGGAAACTGCCTGGACAAGTTCCTGCAGTTTTCTTGTCAAGATTTTTCAGGTTTGCCACTGCCTCTTTCCTAGGGCTCAGAAAGTGACTGGTCCAGTCACCTAATTGGCTTTGTGACTAATGTAGGACTAGAACTCAGTGTCTCTTGAGTTCTCGCTAGCCTGATGCCTTAACCACTGCACTAACTCTCACCCAGGTCCTGAGCAAGAAATCAAAGCACCTGGGATTTGTGCCAAAATTATGAAAGTTGTTCATTTCTATAAAACTAGATTAAACCTTGTCTCTACAGGTAAGCAATTAAAAGTTTTTTTTCCAAATTTCTAAGTGTTTTTATACTGTATAGATTTCTAGCATTACATCTAAATATATGCATGCATGAGTCAAAAAAAGGTAATTTTTCTTGCAATTTTGTAGAAAATCATATATAGAAAGGCAGACCAAGTTACAGAGGAGTGTGATGTTTGCCATGGAAAAAAAGTGGGTGGATACAGAAGCAGATAATCAGAATTCTGATAAACATGAATGTCTTACAATCACAGATGTGCTACCTTCTTAATCCATTGGTTTCAAAAAAGCCTGGGAGCCAAGAAAACAAAGCAGTCAGATAAGGCACAAAAGAAACAGTTAAGAGAGACAGAACGTTATCTTAAGATGAAAGAAGGGGAATGACTGGAAGGAATGAGGAGCCAAATATGATACAAATCTAGTTATGCATTCTCTCCTTTCTGGGGCAAGAGAGAAAATCAACCTATTATGTTGATTTCTTCAGTGCACCAGTCATAGAATATTCACATTTCTCAGTGGATACAGATTAAACTGCATAATTTCTATTGAAATAAATCATAGGTACCTTTAGTAGTATAAAGCCATGATTATCTTACATATACAGGCAATGGGAGATCCTTCAAATATTTACACTACTGTTCCCACAAAGTTTCACTACTGGCTATACTGGCTTGTGCTTATGAAGCTGAGATACTAGTTGGGGGCTACCAATTAGTCAATGGTAAAAGAGGTTGGAGATGTAGAAATCTGACTTAAGACTCTTTATAGAATATATTCTGCTCTTTGGATCATGTTAACATTTCATTAATGAGATCATTAAAACATTACACAAAACAATCTGTTACAGAACAGGTAGTTGTAATACAAGCCCTTGCATGGCAATCCAAATTTATTGAACTACTGATGCTAAGTCATACAAAATTGCACCACTTTTAATTAAGGCTTTTAGTTTACATTTGGCCACCTCAAAGCAGTTGTAACATTAGGTTGTCAATTTAAATACTGTGGCTCCCTGTTGGATTTTACACGCAATCTTTACACCCAAACAATGCATACAAAGCAACAAGGCATTGTTAAATAAATCTGCAAAAAGGTAATTACTGCAACTTAGGCCTTGGGACCAATTACACATGATTAAAATTACTTCCCACATTCACATCCACAGTACTCGTCCACCATTTAACATCTCAACCAAAACGTTACACATGTAAAACAATCACTAGCAGGCAAAAGTACTAAACCTGTATATTTGGTATTGCAAATACACTTATGCATGAGCAAGCAAGGGAATTCACAGTGAGAATCTACAGCTGCAGAAGCCCAAAAATGATTTACAAAAAATTGTTAAATCATTAAAAAATTGTTTTAAAATATACACTTCTTGTTGTAGACCCCCACTGTACACACAACTATAAACATTGTTCCCTATGTAAACAAGGAAAAGGAAACATACGATAAAAGGTTGAAAAATCTGGACATTTCCTTCCCAACAGATATTAAAGGCAATGTCTTTAGACAGACATTATACTGAAAGGACTCATTTTAAAGACACTAGTTCACTGTCTCCACAGGTTTTTTTTTATCCTAAAATTAAAAAACTATATAGCTGTTGTGTTAATCAAAGCGCTTTTGTACAATACAATGATGATCCTGTATTTTTTTTAAAAAAGTTACAATAAGCTACAAATACCAATGAAGCAAAGTTATCTGGAGTAGTCTATATAGGAGCTCTTTGGACTTTCTTTTATTATGCTAAAATAGTGGTGCTTTTATGATTTACATTATTGTACTCTCCAATAGGAAGTATGGGGTTTGTTGCAGTATACAGTACAGGTTTCATACATGTACAACATTGGTAGATGAACAATGTCTCTCACTGGTAATACTGGATGTAGGCTCTGGTTTTACCAGTTGCATATACTTAGATTATGTATACGTAAAAATCTCTTGTGACACTGGAAAGTGATTAGAATGTGCAAACTGATGTAGCTGTCATCCATTTTATAAGGGTACCACCACAGGAAAGTCCATTTAAGATGTTGGTAGTTTTAATAAAGTTGGAATGCTGGCACTGTTGTAGTCGGCAACAGTTCTTCAGACCTGCGGCAAAGGCAAACAGAGAATTAGCTGCCACATTTACCTAAATAGTTAGAGAACTTTTGCTCTTAAATTTTCAAAAGTATTAGTTTTATTTGTGTAACTTGGATTAACTTCAATTAAACCCAATTCAATCACTCAAGCATGTGATCCACAATAATCATAAACTTGCAGAAGCTCCTTGAACGAACAGATTTTATGAAAAAGTGCCCTTAACATTCTTTTTATTTACATTATCCTTTTTATTTAAATTATACAGATGGATATTTTACCAAGTCAAAATTGAAGAACTACATCTAATATTGCATTCACCCTCTATAGGATTCTCTTTGTCTCCCCCTTTTTGTAAACCCCCAAATCTTCTAACATAAATCTATATATTCAGGAAATGAGGATTCCATTCTTCCACTGGCTGGTGGACACCAACAGATAAAAATTCAAACACCAGCTCTATAAATACCAACCTAAGCAAATGAACAGAAAGATAGTAATGAAATTTATTTAACTAACAGAAGAATAAAAATACATAGAACGTAAGTACTTTCAAGTTTAATAGGCCTGGATAAAGAACTGAACACCAAATGAGAATATTGTTTTGGGTTGTGCTGTAAACTATAAGAGCAAACAACTGCTGGTTAAATTAGAAGATCTTATTATTTCAAGATAACGTAGCAAGCATGGTACAATAATATTTATTCAACTTTGTAAATTTCAGGAGATAATTATAAAACCTAGGAATTGTGAGCTGCTTTGAAATATTTAACTGCTAGGTAAAATATGATTTAAAATAAAATGCTGCTCTACTGCAATCAACAAAAATAATTTGTCAAATGAGGCAGGAAGGGGGATTCTTCTCCACATTACAATGCACCTTACATTATTAATATCTGTTCTAGAGAGTTTGTTTTGGGGGGGGGCAGAAAGACAGAGAGGAAAGAAAGTACAGTACTTCTGTTCCAGTGAAGTCAACTAGTCTGATACTAGATATTACCCAGTTGAGTGTTTTAATTCTTTTACAGCTGCTAAATCTTCTAGTAATAAGAAACGAATCACATTTTCTGAACATTAGTCTCTGCTCATCTTATTGAAGCCCAATTTCAAAATGGTATCACTCTCATATAAGCAGTCTTCACAAGGGTAAGCAAATTATTTTAGTGAAAATGCTTATGGTTCACTGAACATCAAACAGATGGATTTTTTTTTAAAAAGGATGAAATTAAGGAAACAGACTCAGGAAAATTCCCAAAGTATTTAAATCCAAGTGGTTTTACCATTAGAGATATGTGTAAAATGGAAATAACATCAAGATGAGATTCACTTCAAATTATACTTTTTAGTACTGTATTTTCACCAAGCTTTAAAAAGGTAAAGGTTCCCCTTGCACGTATGTGCTAGTTGTTCCTGACTCTAGGGGGCGATGCTTATCTCCGTTTCAAAGCAGAAGAGCCAGTGCTGTCCGAAGATGTCTCCATGGTCATGTGGCCGACATGACTAAATGCCAAAGGCGCACGGAACGCTGTTATCTTCCCACCAAAGGTGGTCCCTTTTTTTCTACTTGCAGTTTTTACGTGCTTTCGAACTGCTAGGTTGGCAGAAGCTGGGACAAGTAATGGGAGCTCACCTTATTACGCGGCATTATGGATTTGAACTGCTGACCTTTTGATTGACAAGCTCAGCATCTTAGCCACTGAGCCACCGCGTCCCTTCACCAAGCTTTAGTATACTTATTTTGAAGCATTCAAAACAGGTAGCAGATTTTGAAAATTAAGTAATTCTTAGGATGCACTTTATTCATTATGAGCAATAAAAATGAACTGATCAATAAAAATGAATTAATTAGAAATGGACATTTTAAACTAATCTAATTATGAAAAAAAATCACCTTGGTCCCACAATCTAGAAACCCACAGTTTATAAGTATTGCTTGAAGTTTGGTGTAACTTTGGTGAAGTGTTCCTTAATGGATCATTCCAGCACTAAGATGGGACATTCTGAATATTCTGAATATGAGTTTACAACAGGCCTGTTTCCAAACCAGAGAGTTTCTAGAAGGCTAATCTGTGAGCCAAAACCCTTTGTGATTATGAGAATATCCTTATTTTGGATGTGCCTTTATTCACTGGGGAAAACTAGTAGTACCTACAAGATTTCAATGGTCCAGCATTTGGAAAATGGAACAATAATCTGATTTAGAGAATACTGAAATAAATTACAAGACAAGAATATCTTTAAAATTTTGTAGCTCAATACACTTCTTTTGTACTAGCTTGCCAACATAAGGAAATAGGATAGGTTCTGAAGATTCATATAACTTAATCTACTGAAGTGAGTTTAGCTCACAGTGGTGGAATTAGACAATATTTTTAACAAAAATATATTTTATATATATTTTATACATTGAAGTATACATTTATACAAATACATTTATACAAATTGATTGATCAATTTGGCTGATAAAAGAAACTGGCATACAAAAAGTTACCCTCCTTTTTCTTACCCAGAAGGGGCGTTGGTCTTACCTGATACGCACCTTCTCGTTGGGTGGAGACAGCATCCAGGAATGGATTGTCCTCGGCTGTTCAGCTGAACTACCGAGTCTGTCAAAGTTGTTAAGCTCTGCCTCTGTTGCCAGGGCTTCCCAGCTTTTGACGAAGCCGAAGGGACAGACTCAACGTGTCGGTATCACCAGAGTGTAGATAAGAAAAAAGACCAGAGAACATGAAAGGTGGGGCTGGATGCTGTCTCCACCCAACAAGAAGGTGCATATCAGGTAAGACCAATGCCCCTTCTCTCTCTAGGTGGAGACAGCATCCAGAAATGGAGCATACCAAAGCTGGCTGTCTCCTACATTACGGGTGGGCCCCCATCTGTTCAGAAAGCTTTCTGTCTGTAAGGACCTGCTGCAGGACCCGATGGCCAAATGCCGCCTCCACCAAGGTATACATATCTAGTTTGTAATGCTTTATAAATGGAGAGGGCTACGTCCAGGTAGCTGCCCTACATATCTCAGTCAAGGATGCCTGAGTGGCCCATGCTGCCGTTGTAGCTGCACTACAGGTTGAGTGTGCCATCACCCATGAAGGCCTCAGTAGGGACTGCATATCATACACATTGGCGATGGTGAGGTGGAGCCAGCAGCCAATGGTGGAAGGAGTGACTTTGGAACCTAAGGAAGCAGGCTGAAAGGAAAGAGAGATTCTGTCTTTCTCAGATCGGCAGTTCTCTTAAGGTAAATGCGCAGGGCTCATTGCATGTCTAAGGTGTGTCAGCGGTGTTCTAAAGGGTGGACTGGGTTGGGGCAGAAGTTGGGTAATATCAGTTCCTGCACTCTGTGGAACAGTGTTGATTTTGGGCAAGAAGGGTCCAGTCGTAAAACGACCCGTTCTGAATGAAATACACACAGATCACTCCTCATCGACAGAGTGGCGAGCTTGGATATCCGTCTGGCGGATGTTATCACCACCAAGAAGGTCACCTTACAGGATAGAAAACGGAGGCTGGTAGTCCGTAATGGCTCATATGGAGCAGCAGTGAGGGAGTTCAATACCTTAGACAGGTCCGAGGTAGGGTACCTGTATATCACTATGGGACATAGTGAGAAAGAAAGTACCAGATAGTGCTGAGAAAGAGATACTAAGGACCCACAAGTCAACACGGAGGACAGGGCCACCACCTGCCTCTGGAGGGTATTGGGCGAGAGCCCATTATCTAGTTCATCCTGCAAAAAGTTCAGAATCTGAGCAATAGAGACAGTAAGGGGGGAAAAACCAGCTTTGGCACACCAGGTACAAAAGGTTCTCCATATGGTGAAGTAGATCCGTTCAGTGGAAGGTTGTCGAGAAGCATATATAGTTTTGATGACCCTGGAAGAGAAATTGTCCCCCCTCAGAGCGCGCCACTCCAGCACCAGGTGGTCAGTTGGAACCACTGTGCATCTGGGTGGACCAACACCCCCTGGCTGAGTGAGACCACACCCTGAGGGAACTTCCAGGGTGGGGCCATTGATAGTTATGAGGTCCATGAACCAAGACCTCCTGAGCCAATGAGGGGCCAGAAGCAAGACCTCCGCTCTCTCTTGCAGAATCTTCTGAACGACCCGTAGGAGGAGGGGAAGAGGAGAGAAGGTATAAAGGAGGCCTGGTGGCCAGGAGCTGCGTAGGGCGTCGACCCCTTCCGCCCCTGGAGATGGGAACCAAGGAAAAAACCTCGGGAGTTGCTAATTCTCTGGGGTGGCAAACAAGTCTACCTCCAGGGTGCCGTAACCATCCACCAGGTCCCACAAAAGGGATGGGTGCAGGCTCCACTCCACATGGTCGATGACTGTCCAGCTCAGCCAGTCCACCTGCACATGTGTCACCCAGAAGATGTGTTCCGCCGTCAAGGAGTGGAGATGCCTCTCTGCCCACAGACCCAGCCTGTTGGCTTCAGTCATCAGGGACTTGGATCTAGTGCCCCCCCTGCCAGTTTATATGTGCCTTTGCGGCCACATTGTCGGTTAACACTAGAATGTGTTTGTCCAAGACTGACTGCTGGAAGTCGAGACGA
>JANHFM010003660.1:333157-344168 GCA_032468115.1 Grayia smithii
CTGGAGTGGGGTGGGAATGGAAATTTCCCCTGGAGGGGGGTAAGAATGAAGATTTTGCAGTATCCTTCCCCAGCCACACCCACCAAGCCACGCCCACAGAACCAGTAGTAACAAAATTTAGATTTCACCCCTGGGAAGAATACCATTCACTAAATACCATTCCATTTTAAAGGTATATTACAAGTAGGTGATTGCTTAGTTTAACACAGGCCCTGCATAGCGTTATCACAGAAGTATTAGAAGAAATAACTTTTAAAAAACCCTCAAAGTTATGGTTTATTTGGCTTTCTGTTTTCCTCAAATGTCAGAGGGAAGAGGCTTCTATAGGAGATGAAAATAAATAACAGATAAGCCATTCCTAGCTGCACAATGAATGGAAAAAAATAATTAGTGTGATATAATAGACCAAAAAATAATAATAATCAAGGATGTAGTTTGTAACAATACAGAATGAATGTTATGGTAAGCAGGAATTGTGAAGGATATGAGAAGACATAATCTAGTGTCTTTGAGCTGTCTTTGTTAGAAAACAATAAAAGCATGCAAAACAGGAAGCCTTTTATTCATGATGCTTTATTTAATGATACATGAAAGTGCTTCTAGGATGTATCTGTAATGCTATATGTCACAAGGTTTACATATTAGATGATCAGCATTTTGCAGTATCTTTCTGCAATCTTTCAAAACAGTCTGAGAATGAGCTGATTTGGAAATCAAGATTAAAACATAATTATAGGATTTCAAAGTGTATTTTGCACACACAGAGAGACAACACGTAATCCTCGCATAATGAGGGATTTACCCAAAAGATATTTATGACCCAATTCTGGAGTCCTGACAGTGGCTCTTTCCTTCCACCCCTCCCCCTTTGATCACATGACTGCAATTTGGATGATAGGTGGTTGGATCACTTTTACAGCCATTTGCAGCATTCTTTAGTCACATGATTGCAATTTGCTGATTTGCTGATTTGCACATGATTTGCTGAGCACATTAAGTTGTGCTCAAAGTTGTAGGCCGCCCTGAGTTTCCGGAGAAGGGCGGGGTATAAATGGAATTTTTTTTAAAAAAATGATTTTTTTGTGTCAGTTTCCATCCTTTCAAGCTGATTTTCAGCAAAAACAAAAATATAGGAATGAATGCATTTGCTTTATGACCGCTATGTTGGCTTTACAATAACACATTTGGTCTACAACCACTGCAAAACAACAACAACAATAAAATTAGGTCAATCAATTGAAGGAGTGCTTTGATTTACAACAGAAATTCTGGCCACAATTATGGCTGTAAGTCGAGGACTACCTGTATTGCATTGTTTTCAAATGTACCACAAAACTCTATACACTGTCAAACACACAGTGCCCTGCATTGGATTGTGGCATCTTGTCAGTGAAGTATAATCAGTTTCGGCATCAACTCAAAAAGCTTTTAGGGCAAGGGTAAGCGTAACAGGTTCCTAAAAGATTGCTACACACAGCTTTAGGCCTTGTTTTCAAATATCTTTTCATGTTTCAGCACATCATAGTACTAGGATTTAAATTAGACCAGAAACCTGCAATTGAAGTTCTTCTATATCAGCCAACTACCAGAAAGTTAAGGGACACAGTGGTATTGCTCTAATCCCAGCAGGCTTCCCACAGTGTGTTCCTTTATCTATTAGGAGTTGCAACAGCATATTCAGTTTGGCAGGTTGTACTACTGTATATCACTTGAATCTTCTCTTCCTAGATCTCATCTTTTCCTAATGCTGCATTGATACTATCTCTCAACCTTATGTTCCTCTGCTATATGCCTAGAGATGAAAGAATAATCATTTAAACTGATAACCATATAATGTGCAAATTTTATAGGCATTGCTAGAGTAGTTACATGACTTCAGCTTTGTTGACATGGCTGTTGCTCAAAACACCCCAGAGCAAGCCAACAGAATGCATATGTCTAGACAGTCTTCTTCTGATGGGTTGCAGAAGATTATGCAACCAATGTTTGGGGCCTTGTGTGACAAATGGCCATATTGGGCCATTCAAATAATTTCTGTCCAGAACATATTTGGGCACATAAACCTGATTCCTCTCTGACTTTGTATATTTGAAAAGAATCTTCAGAATAATATATTGGACCATGAGCACTCTATATTTCCATAAATTTATCCTAGGGGCCCAGAGTGAAAGATCTAGTTTATAGCATGTCATGTTACTCATTTGTAACATTAGTCAAGAAAAAATGGCCAACTATCCCTTACTATGCTCTCTCAGCCCTTGAGTATGTCAGAGGTTCACAATAAGTACCCATAGATTCAAGATGAAATGGCAAGTTTGTTGAAGAGCAACATGAATTCTCTAAGGGCAAAATATCTTCTAGCTGTCCATGACCAAAAGGAAGGAGGGAGAGAACTCCCTAACATTTCAAGACTTAAAGACAGAGTGGGGAGAGAAGGAGGAGTAAGGACCAAGACTCTGGATCTTCCCACTATTCTTTATCTAGAAACAACCACTGTTGTTCAGTTCTGTATCACAGTGCTCAATCAGGAAAGCAAGAATCAAATAGGCTTCAATAAGCAGCTTAATAAAGAATTAAGGATAATGTATAGAATCCTAATAGGATCCTAGTGTGATAGGAACCCCCACCCAGTACCTCTTTTAAGACAGAGTTCCTTTGAATGTTTTGAATCTCTTCTTTTGCAGTCTGCATTAAATTGATGCTTATGAGATAAACTACTAGCAGATTTCTCTCCCAGAAATTTGGTTGGTTCTGTATAGCATTTCCCTTGTTACTTTCTCAGCTTCTTCACAGCCTCTCATGACTGTGTAAACGTATTTCATCTCCCTCTTAAGGACCTCAAGAAACCAGCCCAAATATGCATTAGCTTGGAAGGAAAAAGCCTAGGATTCAAACTAGAAATAAAGGCTCAATGCACTGCAGTGGACAAAAACTTGTGTTTGAGGCTTCATTTCCCTCCTATAAATATTTCAGTTTGGCCAAGTGTTGAACAAGGAGTTAAGTGCTGGGAATTGTGATTTACTACAAAGTCCCAGTGTGAAACCTGACCTTGACCTTTCTGAATTTGCTCTAATGACCCTGAAGCTATCTTAAAGTGTGACATCCAGACCTGGATACAGACCTCAGATGAAATCTGACTAATAGAAAATGTAGCAGAATTATGTTTTTCCTACATTCTTTCTACATACTTCCTATGAATGAGAAAGTATACCATTGATACAGCCTATTACTTATCTTTCTTATAGCTCCATCATACCACTGATTCATATTCAGTTTGTAATCAGTCACTACTCCAAGATCTTATTTACAGATACTATTGCAAAGCCAGGTATTCTGGGAATAGCTGTTACGAGAAATTTGGTTTTGCGGATGGCTGGAAATCTTCTCTCTGTTTGTGTTTACTGGTGTTACCAGGTGTTTACTGGTAGCATCCACAGGAACATGTTGCTTTCAACAGAATGATGAAAGTGATGTGATACTGTTGTGATTTAACCACGCCCCTTTGCTGTCTGTATGGGATCTTGTATCACATATAGAAAAGTGCTGGGGATTGTGTTGCAATGCTGTTGATATTAGTCTGTTTTTCCCATCCCCATCCCCTTTGCCCTCTGATGCACCCCACTGGAATTTACTCTGATTTTTACATTCATAAATAAGGCAGGAAGTCCTGATAATATTACAGCATTCAGGCCATCAGGCTGGTGTTTTTCCAATTCCACATGTAGTTATTAAAGTTGGGATTTTTTAAAATGCAAAAATAGATAGATGCTTATCTATGTCATATGGCCCTACCTGAAAGGGAAGGAAACACTGAGAATCATATGCTTGAAACCCTGGTTGGACCACATCTTTCTTCAACAAATTTCTCTAATTAGCACTTAGACTTATATACCACTTCATAGTATTTTACAGTACTCTCTAAGTGGTTTGCAGAGTTAGCATATTGTCTCCTGGGTATCTGGGAATTCATTTTACCAACCTTGGAAGGATGGAAGGCTGAGTCAACCGTATGTTGTGGTCCGCCAGCAGCCCATGGAGCTTGCAGCAGAATCGGACAGTGACGAGGCTGTGGAGGACTATGGGCCAGTCCTGGACTATGGAGAAGGGCTGGATAAGGGTTCAGCATCGGAGGCAGAGATGGGGCCAGGACCATCTGGGAGCGATGCGCGGACTCCGAAGCCTCCAGAGGCAGACAGCAGAGAGGCAGAGGAACAGGAGGAGCCTGTTCTTAGTGCATGCATGAGAAGAGCTGCCAGAAGGCAAGAGCAGCTAAAGCAAAAAGGACGACTCGGGAGTAAGGCGAAAAGATGATTGGCTCCTCCCATAAGTCTTAAAAGACCAGCACCAGCTCTTGGGCTCTTTGTCAGAAAACAATGTTGATACATTTGTTTCTTGTCTTTCTGCATTTATTTGTCATTTGCTTCTGAACTTTTGCCAAGAAAAGCCTTTGGCAGGGTGCCAAATTATACAAAGGTTGGTGATGAAGCCGACAAACTTAGCAGGGAAACACTGGATTGGCAGAAAATGATAAGTTGTTCTTTTCCTTCATTTCAGTTTCCTAGACCATATACCGGTAGTCTAACTATGTTTTCCTCCTTACTATTTGCAACTCTGGCATTTCAGTCTCCAACCATAGGGATCACATCTTATTTGTTGATTTCTGTTCCGTTGATTTCAGCCTGACCTTGATCATGAAGCTCATCAACTTCTTCTGGCTCAATAGTTGGAGCATAAACATAATATTAAATTGTATAAACTGTCATACTAAAGGGTTGTTCAAAAATTGATATTATTTTGTTATTGGCTTCATTGTACCAGATACTGACTTTGTATATCCTTCCTGACTTTGAAAGCAACACAATTGCTTCTTTTATTTGTTGTTGTCCTGAGTTGAAAACAGTAGCATCTTGAAATTTAGTCTATTTCAATTTATTGATGGTCAAAATGTCAGAACACAGTAAATTCATTTAATTTTTCACTGTGCTGGACTTTCCCATATCCAGGCTTTCAACATTCAGTATTTCTGCTGAAATTGTCTTTTCAAAGTTCCAGATTTGCTCTCCATGCATGACAACATCAGGAACTAAACATCCTGAGGGCTCTAAAGTTGTTACATCATAAACATGATGAATTCTGAAAGATCCTTTGCTCATCCTCGGTACATGTTCAGTGATATTATCTACCTCCACCATGATGAGGCAGTGTAACAGGAATTGAAGTTGGGATGGGACTAAGATTTAGAGAGCAGAATTTACCTAACATCACAAGCATCTTTTCTGCTTTTTAGATCTCAGTCATTGGAACTGATTCCACAAATTGTCCAATGATACTTCTATCAGTTTGACAGATTTTTAATTGTAGCATCTCATTTGGAGTGGATGAGAGCTACCGTACTTTATTCTGTAAGTGTTTTGCTAATACAATAGACTACCAAGAAATCAATTAGATTTGCTTTCAAAACCAACCTTCAGCAACTGAAAATCACCACTTGGGCAATTCTGTTCTTTGTTGATGCAATGATATAAAAAAATTACCACCACTGGATAAAGGCAGCTCTGAAATGATTTGTGTTCAGTCATTTTATTGCAAGTTTTATCGCATCCTTTTGTTACTTATTTATTAAAAGAGGATGGTAAACTAATATTGGTGGACCTGGGAGTTAAAGAAACTCTTCCTCTAATTTGCTAACCTTATTTTCTTTATATTTGAGGCACATATTAGTTAAGATAACATCTGTATTTTCAAATAATTAAAATCTATTGAACGTACAAACTATGAACTATTAGTCAATATTAGCTGAATAATGGTTTATTAAGTTACAATTGGCTAAGCTAGGTTTGAACAACTCATGAACTAGCAGCATTTTTTTGCAGCCACCAGAGTAGCTCTGAAAGACATGAGCCCAAAATACTGATCAGCTGATCCAGAAATTTTGCTGTTCTGAAGAGAACAGCAGTGAAGATAATCATGGGTCAATGTGAGTAGATTTCTGAGATTTGGATGAGTAATAATAGGTTATGTTACTTTACTTACATACTACAAGTAAAAACTAGCTTCATCACTATGTCTATCTTTATTATTGTAGCAGCAAATTAAAATAACGTACAAATTAAAAATAAAGAGTTATGTTCTACATCATTTAGCATTGGGAAAACCAAAGTTATTACTGTGCCAAAGTACAATTAAGAGCAAAAGGCAGACGGCAAGGATATTAAGTACTAATGCAAAGCATGAATCTACTCTGCCTATTTGGCCTGGGATATTCATGAATTAATGTAAATGAATTATACTTAGTAAATTAACAGGAGTCCATAAATAAGGTTCTTTGCTTTCCTGATGAAAACATGAAAATTGATACTTAGAATTATTATGGAGTAGGGATAAAATATTTTAAATCAGTTTGAATAGCCACCAAAAGATTGCAGATTCTTATAACATATATAAATTTGCTAAATATTTTCTGAATATTTGATCTGAAAATTAAGCATGAAATAATGATTCAGTATAAATATTACTCTTGCCACTTCACCATATCTTTTGAATTTTAAGAGAAATTTTGAATTAGGAAATGAGCCATAACCCTCTAATGTACTAAATATGATACATAGCCCAAACAACTTGAAAGGAAATGACAAAGCATGTATTCTTTGTCATATGGACAGCATGATTAGTTTTAATATTCCATTTCAAAATAAGCTTTAATGTTCTAAAGAAAAAAATTGGCTTGTTAACTTGACAGGACTGGCAGTTTAAAATACAGGAACAATTGACACCCGGAAATATAGATACATGACTTAAGCATTGATATGGAAACATCTTTTTTTAACTTTATACCACTTAAAGGTGGCACTTGATGTTAGGAACAGCTACCATATTGCACAAAACTCTCAAGACTCCCAAGCCTCTGGTAGAGGATTCAGGAAGGCTCACAGGGTAAAAGGGTTTTTTAAAAAAACAAACATACAAAAAGAAGTCTAGCTTCTCAGGCTGCAATGGGTGGTTATTCTACCCTATTTATGTACCTTCTGTATGCCTTTGCTATTTAGACATTTTGGTTGCCATTGCCGATTATATGGATTACTATAGCAGATTTGCCAGCCTTAAGATAAATGCTATAGAATTTGATGGAATTTTCTAATAAGCTGCTTAGAATAGGGACTGATTATTCTTCATTATTTCAGTGTTGACTCTTAGCAACCACATAGATTTTAGATTTTCCCCAAGATTTGTCCCCAGTCTGATCCCTTGGTATCTTTCAAGGGTGCACCCAATGCTACTGTAATTGAGTCAATTCATTTTCCTGCTGGTTGATCTTTCTTTCATCTTTCCTAAGACTTCTCTGAACAGCAACTTCATATATCTTCCTATGCTCTTCCTATATTTCAAAATTATTAAGACTGTTGCTTTGTTAAAAGCAGAAGAGTTATAAAGAAAAGCCTCGGTGATGCACTTAGCTAGTGCACTGCTGTTTCCACTTAGCTCCAGCTACCTGCAATTAGTGCAAGTTCAAATCTCACCAGGCTCAAGGTTGACTCAGCCTTCCATCCTTTCGAGGTAGGTAAACTGAGGACCCAGATTGTTGGGGGCAATAAGCTGACTTTGTAATAATGCTGCTTGGAAGCAGGCATAGACAAGGAATGAAGGTATCGCTAAGCACATTGATTTGTGCTTAAGAAACTGTAAGACGCCCTGAGTCTCCGGAGAAGGGTGGGATATAAGTTGAAATAATAATGAAAAAAAGTATACAAAGATTGGTGATAAGGCCCAGGGACTGTTTAGGAAGAATTTGTTTTGGACTAAGCTGAGAATAAATGAATTCTCAGCTGTTCTAATAAAACATATTTGTTTAGGACTGATTGCGTCTGGTAGTAACTACTTGGGCCTAAGTCACAACAGAGATGATCTTTTTTCCTGTGGGAATGGAGGCTTATCCTTGCCGAGAGCTAAAGGAGTCGGATGACACCGGGCAGTGTGGGTTTTACTTTGATTGGGGAATGTGACTTTTGTGGGATGTTTCTAATTTTCAATATTATGGGGTGTAATTTCGGTTGGGGGTCAGATCCGGAATTACAACAGTCTTTGCCAATTTGATGCCTACCTAAATAAAGAAATTCATTTTGGGACTTTGCACATTTCTTTTTTGAATGGGTTTCATCACTTGGAAACCCGACGCAAGGATTCACTTAACAACGTTGGCAAGAGAAGTTGTAAAACAGGGGCGAGACTGCCCTTAACCCATTTCCCACTTGGCACGGCGAAATTTTGGGCTCGATTGCAGTCGTTAAGTCAAGTACCGCCTGCGTTGACGGTGTGGGATAACCTTCTCTCTTTCCTACCTACCTTCAGATCCAGTTTTGAATTGACAGACTCCTCCTGCGCCTCGTTGTCCAGCGAGGGATTTAATTCCGATTTCGTGGCCTGCTGGATCTCCCCGCTCGGCGTCAACTTGACACCGTGATTCTCGGCCGTGGATCCGATGCCGAAAAAATCCAGGATCACCACCCAAGTCTGCAAGGTGATCAGGACATCCAGGCAGTTGAAGTCGATGTCCACGCTGCGGTTAATCCTGTCATAGCGCGAGGCAAACTCCGGGTGTTTCCTGTCCACCAGCAGGACGTTGATGTGCACCAATGAATCGTCAAAGTCGCTCCTTCCGGAGGGCGCGGTAAACTCCCTGGCGGTGGGAGAAGGCGGCGGGGTCAGCGGGCAGCCCTCCTCGGACCCTTCGTGGTGCTTCGGCTGAGAGAGGCAAGAAGGACGCTGGTAGAACTGGAAGACGTTGGGGGCTTCCTCCATGTGAGAGGGGAGAGAACGGGGCATGTCAGGGTACTCCACGTTGGAGACCAGCGGGCAGGATTGGGAGAGGTACTCCTTGTGGGCCAAGGTGGAAGGTTTGGGGGCCCCGTGGGACACCATGAGGTTTCTGTACGGAGAGTCGGGATTCTTCACCAGAAGGTCTTCCATCAGCAGAGAACGTAAGGCGGTCTGGATGGATAAAGTGTGAGGGTGGTCCTTGGAGAACTCCACGTCGAAATCTTGAAAGGTTAAACTGACCAGGCCTTGGGCACCCAGGGTCAGATCGCCGCTGAGCTGGACCTGCAGCTGGGCGATGTGAAACGTAGCTTGGATCTGAGTGAAAGATGGGGAGGCTTCCTGAACAGGTGGGACTTTGGCATCGGAATAGGTAGAGTGGGTGAAAAAGCCGTTGTCTTTTCGTCCGGAGGAGAAATCGGCGCTTAGGCTCCGGAGAGAAGCCGAAGGAGAAGCCAAGTTGGAATAAGTGGACGATGGGAAGCTGGACGGAGGCTTGGTCAGGTCCTCGTTGCACACCAGGTTGTCCAGGGTCTGCATCACCTGCTCGTAGACGTGCTTGGCCAAAATCACCTGCGTGGTTTGGAAACAAGGAGAAGGTGAGCGCTTTCGAATTTTTATTTTTTTATTATTTATTTATGTATTTATGTATTTATTTATGTATTTATTTATGCATTTATTTATGCATTTATTTATGCATTTATTTATTTATTTATTTATTTATTTATTTATTTATTTATTTATTTATTTATTTATTTATTTATTTATTCCAACTTATATGCCGTCCTTCTGCGGAGACTCAGGGCGGCTTACAATTTCTTTAAGCACAAACCAATGTGCTTAGCCATAGCCTTCATTCCTTGTATAGGCCTGTTTATTAGGGCTTTTGCCCCGCCCCCCCAGTGGCATTTTTGCAAAGACAGCTTATTGCCCCCAATAATCTGGGTCCTCAGTTTACCTACCTCGAAAGGATGGAAGTCTGAGTCAACCTTGAGCCTGGTGAGATTCGAAATTGCACTAATTGCAGGCAGATGGAGCTAAGTGGAAACACTTAGCAGTGCACTAGCTAAGTGCACCACCAAGGCTCTTTTCTGGACCAAGTGCCCAAAGTGTGAGCCCGAACCCCCAAAATGCAATACGTGCATGGGCCCCCTGCACACACCCCTGCATGCTCCCTGCTCCCCGAGCATGCACATGCAGGCCCCACATGCACACCCCGCATACCCGTGCATGCACGGCTGAGACCCGACCAGTTGGCCACTGGGAGGCACACACGCATGCACAGTGGAACTGAACTGAGGCGACGGCTCACGTGCCCACATAGATTTGCCATCATGGTACTAGGTGGTAGCAGAGATATCAAGGAAACTCTTTGCTGCCATCTAGTGATTGTTTAGTGGATTTCTGCAGTCCACATCTGATAGCCCTATTTTAGGGTCCAGCACCCAGGTTCTGGGGGATTCGTGCAGGTCATGCTCCTCTGATCCATTTAATCTTTTTCTTACTTTAAGTAAAAAATAGAACTATTCACTCACCAAACTTTGAAAGTAGAATGTTAAGCAGCCGGCTGGGAAATAAAAGGTTTAGCTAACCATCAAATGCTGGTTTTAGTTCTCTCCGACATCAGAAGTAATTTTCTTGGCCTCTAGCAAAATGTACAAGAAACTGGAGTCCTTTTGTGAGCAAAGGGTATGTTTGGAATTTGATAAAAAGTTGAGACGGGCACAGGTTTGGTAGAAGTTTGTAAAACTTTGGGTAGCCTGTGATCCAGTTTTCTTTTTTGAAGGTCTTGGAACAATCTTGACAACAGTGCCCAACCATTTTCAAGCAGGGATATCATAATACCTGAAAAGTAGACATGACACATTTAAAAACTACACAAACATCTCCTCAAATCAGTTCCACCTATTTATGGCTCCAGTAATTTGTCCCCACTCCACCCCACCCACTAATGCAATTCTTAGCCCAGAACTTTGTACCCAGAATATTGTAAAGAAAGCTTTCCTACTTCTTTCATGCTAGCACAGGGGCCTTCAGATTTGGCAACTTTAAGACTTGTGGACTTCGACTCCCAGAATTCCTCAGCTAGGCCATGCTAACCGAGGAATTCTGGGACTTAAAGGCAGTGGTGGAATTCATTTTTTTTTACTACCGATTCTGTGGGTGTGGCTTGGTGGGTGTGGCAGGGGAAGGAGTCTGC
>JANHFM010003660.1:348223-361475 GCA_032468115.1 Grayia smithii
CCCATTCGCCCGATCCCCTACTGCAATTCAGAGCCTTTCCTTCCCGTTGTGTTTGGCTGCTGGACTTGGAAAGAGAAGGTGACTCTGCCGAGGAGGTGGTGGCGCGGCTCTGCAATGAGCAACGGGAAGGAAAGGCTCTCAATTGCATTAGGGGATCCGGCCAACGGGCGGCAGTGGCTGGAAAGCAGGCTCATTTCTCTTTAAGGGCTCCCACTCAGCTCGGCTCCCAAGCGGGGAGAGGGCTACATTTGAAGAATAAGACATACCCTGATTTTCACCCTCTTATTTGGGGTAAAAAGGTGCGTCTTATACTCCGAAAAATACGGTATATTAGGGAACTACAGGGACCCATTGGATCATCCTTTCAGAGTTGTTTCTTAGCTAATTTCCTTCAACAATGAGAGTTTCTAGTGTAGTGTCTTCACTGGAAAAGTTAGAATACATTCAGATATGTATTTGTCTTGAAAATAGCCCATATTGAACTATATAGCACAGTCAAACATCAGCATGGGAAATGTTTTGTGTTATTTTGTATTATAAGTTGTTTTATGATAATTTTTATGTCATAACATTGTTATAACATTTGCCAAATTTCAATTCCACAGGAGTCATGAATCCTGGATTTTGGATGCATTTTTATATTAATCCATTTGATGTTACCTTGGTTCAAAATGTTTTGCCCTACTGGTACACCATTTCACTCAACTAAAAGTTGCAGGAAAGAAAATTTTAGTAGTGTATAGCTAGTTAATAAATTATTTTATATCTCCCCTTTCCCTTTTATTACAATGATTTCATATACATAAACCAAAACTGTGCATATTACTAACATCTATTAATACACAGACATGTATTTTGGTAACCTTGGATCATTTTATTTTGTTTAAATTCAACATTTTCAACAATGTAATTTCATTATAAGGCATTTTGTTATTACATAAATTAGAACATGCAGGGCTGTGCAATAATGCGATTTAATAACCTGGGCCTCTGGCCAGAGCAATGATTGCATGCTTACATCTACAAATTGCATATATTCTTAAAGAACAGCTGCTATTTTGCACAATTCCAAAAGTAATCATTAGCATAGTAAGTGGCACACCAGCTATTTTCTGCTCAATTTTACATCTGCTGAGTAATTTGAAATACAACCAACTAGCAGCTCTTCTCTACAGAATGTTAGTGTACAGTAAATTTAACCTTTCTTATTAAAAATGAAATTATGGCTTCTAAAAGAATATGCTGAAAGGAAGTCACCAGAATTGACTAAAATGTATAATATATTTTACTCTTTTTGAACAATTCTTTGTTCCTAGTTGGAATTTATTCCTATGCTTTTGATACCTAGATTTAAGTTCCTTTTAACTGATGAGACAAACTTGAGGAAATATGAAGAGGATCAGGCAACAGGCTATGTTTACAGGACTCTTTCCCAGGAATAATTTAACCAGTTCAATTTTTTGACTTTGTTACAAACTGAACCATACATTAAAAACATGGGTTGGTTCCCACAATATGTTAAGCTAAAATGCAGTTGGACAGCTTGAGATTTGGTGTATCATAAGAACATATCTATCATTTGTCATATGATTTTGTACAGATAAACTACATGAAGTTTGAGCAATTTGAAACTAAAAAGAGATATTTAAATAAAACAGCTTAAGCTACCTTTAAGAATGCTATATTTATATTTGCCTCTCAGAAGAGTTATACATGGACTTACTACCACAATTGAGGACAAAATTTCCATTGCTAGGTCAGATTTCATTTTTATTTATTTTTGCACAACCCTGGCTCTATTCTTAGCCATTCTTAGCATGTTCTTGAAAATAAATATATATTGGAAAGGTTCAAGAGCCAAACCCAGTTTTCTGGAAAAAGTGATTTTATATACATATACGTCTAAATACATTTTTCCCTATTTTAAATGTAATTTTTGTTGCAGATGCCAAGAGATTAAGCAGTTGGTGTGTCCTGGCTTTACCCCCATTCGTCCTCCTTTCCAATTCTCCAAATCCTCCTTTGCCTCAAGAGATATCTGCTAATCCTCACTCGCATCTCTTTCCGTTTACAACTAAGCCACGTGGAAGGGAAGCGGTATTAATTACATTAAGGCACCCGCAGTAATGCTCATCTCTGCCTCATTTTATCTCAACAATCTGAGTTGGGGGGGGGGGGTTTAAGTATCGTAAGGTCTTCCCATTCACCATTATTTATTTGGACAGGAATCTGAATATAAACATAAACCCACCTTATCCTACAGTGGTTACAACCACCTAGAGGAGGAGTAAAAGAAGATTATAGAGATCTCTCCAAGAGGGATCAACATTAACAAGCCGCACCCTATCCCCGGACGCGCGGCTACCCTTCCTCCGCTAGCAAAGAAGTGCTCCCGCTCGCGAGACCCGCCGGCAGTTGGAAAAGGCAGAACCAGAGGGGCGGCGAAGACAAACCGGCGTGCAGGCTCTGATTGGTGGCGTCTCGCGCAGGCGTCCGAGGCCCGGAGCCAAGTAGGCCGCGGGGCTTTTTGTCAAGGAAACGCCAATGTTTACGGCTGTTGCGTCCTTCTCTGCTTCCACTGCAAGTGCTCTCTTTTCTCCCTGTAGAAGACTTGAACGTTTTCGCTGCCCACGTCTCGTTCTAGCCAGGCGAAGAGTCATGCCTGTACGCTGGAAGGTGAGAGTGGGCTACCGTCGTGTCCTCAGCGAGAGGCTTCTCTCTTGCTCAGAAACTTTAAGCTAGAACAAGACGTCGGCTTCCGTTCTTTATCTCTTCTCTCCTCCCCTCGCGCATACGTGGTATTGGCCGTTGCGTTATTGATCGTTTCAAGAGAAGCGCCCATTGTCGCCGCTTCGGGGGTTTGTTTTCTCTCCACCAGCAAATAATCCGGGTCGGCGGCTGCTGGTTGTCTCGCTGACCCTTCACCAAGCCCAGCGTAAGTGGGCCCAGGGTAGGAAGGCAGTGAGCTCAGTAGTCTATCTGAGTTAGTTAGCATGTGGTTACCAACGGGAATGAGCTGGCATGGGAAACTAGGATCGGTGGTAAGTTTTAAGATTGGGTCTCTCCTTATTCACGGTCCTTATTCAGATATTAAAAGCTGCACGACGACGGGAAACTTCATTGTCTGCTCTGCTTGGGCTCAAATGGAAAGAATTATAGTAAATAATAAATTAGTCTAATGCCTGTAATATATTTCACACCATTGGAGCTAGCCAAAGGAAAAGGTGGGAATGTTAGATAAAGGCAAGGTTAGTATCATAATTCAAGTGTACTATTTGCATTTTGAGCATGATATATTATGATCAATCCCAGTGTAAGTGTTACTGAAAAGAATTGCAACAGCCCAAGAATGTAGCAGAAAACTTCTTGGATATTTATGGAATGAGGTGAGTTGAGCTGTGAGAAGTGCTATTTGGATTCTTCGCTTTGAGTTTAGAGAGGTGGTGAATTGAGTAAGACATGATGTCCTAAATTTGTGGCAATAAGGATGACAGTGTAACCATTGTGAGTGATAATGATAAAAAAAATACACAATTCAGTTTGCAGTAGTTCAGACAAAAGCTAATTTACAAAGCCACTGAAGTGTGAAAGCTGAGTGGCTTTTAAGAAAAAGTAGACACATAATTTTCAAGGCATTTGAAATATATATGAATATTAATTTATTTTTAGCACTTTCGCAAGCAATAAAAAATAGATGGCACTTGCACATAGCTTATACAAACATTTTGTGTCTTTTAGTTTATTTTTTCCTGCTGATATTGATCCATTTTTATTTGCTCTGCAGACACAATATGTATAAGATAGGCAGGTTTCAGATTTATTGTTACACAGTAGAATTTTACCCATGACAACAGGTGTATAAAACATAGAGATTGAAGCATACAGGTAGTCCTCATTTAGCAATGACAATGGGACCCAGCAACTTCATTGTTAAGCAGAAAATCATATGACTTTTGACAGACTTATGATGTCATTTCCCATTTTGTCAGTAAGCGAATCAATGTTTAATGACCATCCCAAAATCATACTAATTAAACAAGACATCATGTGACTGTGGTTTGCTTCTGTGTTCTCTATTAACTGTGTTGCAAGCCTAGTTGGGAAGCATGCAAAATGGTAATTGCATGACTACAGGACACTAATAGTTATAAATGCATGTTGATTGTGAAGTGCCCAAATGGTGATCAGATGAATATGCAAGGAGCATTTACATCCAGCAGAAGGCTGGATGTTTTTAACACTGGTAAATTCAAACTGTTGCTAAACAAGGCAGTCGGTAAGTGAGGGTTATCTGTACTGAATCCAAGTACTGTTTCTCAGCCTCATTAGAAGTTCATTCCAAGTTTATAAGAAGTGATCTGACATCTAAACAGACATCTCCAACCCTAATTTCACAGTTGAAATAGTCTCAATCCTGGAGCACTTGTATTTTCCTATAAATAATTAAATACTACTTAAAGAATATTAATATGGAATATTAAACCACCTACAGAAAAGATCTCAAGAAGTATTTGTAAAATTATGGGTTGTTAAAGAGCATAATGTTATATCTGAATTTGTGAAGAATAATCAAGCTGCCTTATAAAACCTGAGCTTTATCATTGACTTCCAATATAGGAAATTTGAGAGCAGTTAATTGTTAAGTAAAAGAGAGGGAAAGTAAGAAATCAATAAGGAAAACCAAAGTGGAGACTGGCTTGTTCACTGCCCAAATATCTTGTATAGTATTTCATAAAAGAGTACGTAACTATTATATGTGGTATGAAACACATTTTCTAATGGTCTCTATTAATATGTGCCATCCTGCAGATGAAATTACCTATTATGTGCCAAAAATACTTCATGACATGAAAATATTTTTTGCTCAGTAGTTGAACAGAATTTCAAACTGCTTTTAAAATTAAGTTTAAGTCTTGGAAAATTAACCAGCTTCAGTCTATTTCCACAGTGAAGTTAATGTTGTGTTATAAATTGGACAAAATATATACCACATTTACAGTTGCTAGCCTCACTGTGAGGTTTAAGTTATAAGTACAGCATCATGTTACTAAGAGTATTATTCCCATCTGTAAGCAAATTGCTACACTTGCAAAGACAGGGCTTCTGACAGATAATGTTCCGTATAAAACATTATATGTGATGATGTGGATTGATTTTTTGTTCTAATATGTATTATAGCCCTTAATTATTAAATAATAACTTATCTAATGTTTATAATTTCCTTTAATTGTAAATTAACAGAACAGTTACTCATTCAGACTCTTCAAAGAAAGCTAGTTGCTTTAAAATCTCAACATATGACTGTTTATCAACCTTTTGAAATAACAGCAGCCCCAGACAAAGTAGTTTATGACCTGTACGACCAGCTCATTACTCCTATTGTCATTTGGTTGCAATTTAAGTACTTAGCAACAGGATTTCATTTATGATCATTTTCAGCATCCTGCAATCATGGTCACAGTTTGCAACCATTTTTTGCCAATTTTTGGCAAAAATGACCATTTGGGGTAACTGGATTTGATTAATGATGACATGATTCACTTAATGATCAATGTTTTTCTTAATGACTGTAATGTTGTAAAATCAGGTCAACTCAACTTATGAATAGTGATAATCACAGAAATTCTGGTCCCAATTGTGATTGTAAATCAAGGAGTACCTATATAATCTCAAACATGATGTGAAGTTAGATTTTGATGGTTAAGTAATCTGAAATAGAAATTTAATAAGTTTTGTTTCCTTTCTACAAGGCATTTCCTATTAGTAAAGTAAATTTTACTATATGAATATACTATATGCATATACATAATACTATATGCATATACATAATAAAATACTTAAGGAAATAAGATAGGCATATTACATATGTGAATGTAACCATATTTATGCAAATATATGATAGTGGATTCAGGCAGAATCAAATAATATAAATAGGAAAACCTGCTGGCGAAATCTTCGGTCTTTATTTTTTACTGTTATGAAAGATTATTTGACCTTTGATATCAAGTAAAAATGCTTACATTAATTCTTCCAGGTTGTGACTTTATTGAGTTTGGAAGAAATAAGACATAAAATTACTATTTCGCATTTATATTATTGTAGGGATTAAGTGAGTACAAAAGAAATTTCAAATGGAAGCAGTCAGAACAGCCTAGTCTCTGCAATTCTACACATGAACAAAAGTGCCGATGGGCTGGCCTTCGATCAGATGAGTTTGGTAAGACAAATTAAGTATTTTGTGATGTATTTCTTGTATAAGAAATACTTGCAATAGTTACTGCTTTCTACATACTAATTACCAGATTTCATCAAATACATTTTATCATGCAGTAGGGATAAACACAGTTTCATAGTTTGGGTTCATGTGACCATTAAAAGCCACCATTAGATACCATTAAAACAAACAATGTTAGATACTAAATTAACTTGGTTCCTATTAAGACTGAAAGAATATACTTAGATATTTGGTCAAAATAATTAATTATTCTTCATTGTTTGATTTGTATTTGGCAATAAAAAGTAGTAAGACTGAAGGTTAATGTACTACTAGGTGTTATCCAAACTAAAAGAAGCATTTCTTTGATGAAATGTTTATGTATTTTTTTTTCTTCTGCCTGAGTGCAAAAGAATGGTGCTCATGTTCTTTTTCAGAATTTCAGAGTATTTGACATTATATGTATTACAGGGATCACAAGAGAACCAAATTTTATTTCCAAGAGAAGAGTCCCTTATTATGACACACAAATTTCAAAAACTTTTCAATGGAATGGAGGTAATGGCTTGGAGAAAGATGCATTATCAGAATTGGAAGTCAGTCAGCCGGTCGAATTGCACAAAACCAACAGCAAGGATGTTGAACTGAATAAGGACCCAATTGAGACATCGGATGCACCTAGGCTTCCTGAAAAACTGCATCTCAACTCTGCAGGGTCTGGATCTGAGTCAACTGAAGCACTTAGAAAAAGCAAGAAGTCAGTGCCCCAAACTCCAGTTCATGAAAATAAAGTATTAGCATCTACCAAAAAAGAATTAGGAAAAACAGATCATGGGGTAGGAAGTACAAAAAAAAGTTTGATTTGATGTTGTGAGTTAAAGCTCAGGAATAATTCATTGTAACTTTATTAATATGGACAATACAAACTTCACTGCCTGGGTGCATTCCATATTCTTGAACTTTAATTTTCAGAATTTTCCAGACAGCCAGAATGGCAATTGCTGAAAGTTCTGGAAATCAGAGTTTACACATTGGAATAATGCTCGGTTTAGGAAAAGTAATCATTACACTAGGAGAGGTGCAAGAATCTTTGGGTTCTAACAAAGGATAAAGCAAGCAATCCCCTTGAAGGCTTGGAAAAAGAAGGGAATAATGTTTTCTTTCTGCAAACATTAAGTTACAGTTAAAATATTTTTACAGTAAAAATAGAATTAAAATATCAAGTCAATATAAAAAACACAAGATTAAAGAATTATAAATAACATAAGAAAAATCCAAGGAAGAAACACAAAGAAAATTGTAATGTTGTCCTACAATTTTTCATTAAGAATTTAATCATACAGATTTAATAGATTTTCCCTAAACTCCCGTATAAGCAGTATAAATTAGCCAAAAGGAAAATAAAATAGAAAAGAAGCGGTCAAGAAAGCTAATGTTGACATAATGTTTAGAAAGCTAATGTTGACATAATGTTTAAAATTAAAATATTTGCTAAGCACATTGGCTTGTGCTTAATTGTAAGCCGCCCTGAGTCTCCGGAGAAGGGCGGGATATAAATGGGATTAAAAAAAAAATAAAATTTACAGGTAGTCCTCAACTTATGACCACAGCTGAGCCCAAGATTTATGTTGCTAAGTGAGAAATTTATTAAGTGAGTTTTGCCCCATTTTACAACTTCTTGCCACATTAAGTGAATCACTGCAGTTGTTAAGTTAGTAATACAGTTGTAAAATGAATCTGGCTTCCCCATTGACTTGGCTTGTCAGAAGGTTGCAAAAGGTAATCACGTGACTCTGGGACACTGCAACTGTCATAAATGTGAGTTGGTTGACAAGCATCTGAATGTAAATCACATCACCATGGGAAAGCTGCAACAGTCATAAGTGTGAAAAATGGTCATATGTAAGTTTTTTAGTGCCATTGTAACTTCGAACAGTCACTAAACAAACTTGTAAGTCGAGGATTACCTGTATAGGCATATTGTTTCATTATTCAAGTAAATAAATTGCCTCTGACTTTATATGGGAGCCTAAATATTCCCAATGCTGCTTTCATGTTAAATCAAAGGCAGCTTTAACCAGTAATGGTAACAGGAACAGGGTTTAGATATAAAAAGTATGTTTCCATGTTTGTGTATAAGCAAGCTTGCAGAATGTCATAACATACTTTTCTTTTATCAGCATAGTCTATCTTAGTATTAATAATGATAAAAACCTCTGATATTAGACCACAAAAGAAATGACATTCTGAATATATTGTTAATATTGGTTGTCAGCTCAACAGAGTTCTACAGAGGAGAGCAGGAATGAATATTTCACGATCAAGAAGCTTCCCTAGAAGTTCTGAGTATCAAAGAGAGTTTGTTTGGAAAACTCCACAGAAGCTTTCTCCAGTCCTTGCAGCAGATCAGGTAACTAAATATTTTAAGAAGTGTTTTCATTTTTGAAAAGTATTGCACAATGTTATAAATTTTAATTTGAAGATAAGCTCAATTTTGCCCAGTAAGGCTTTTTCCAGAGTCCCTTTGTAGGTAGACTAAAGTTTTAATAAAATAATTTTGTGGTTCTTTTTCCCCCCCAAGTTTTTTATTTTTTATAAAAATGTCAATGCGTGAACATTGTGGCACCTGGGCACCATACATGCCAGTACAAACAAAACTGATCAAAGTAAACATCATTCAATCAACTTACAAAATTCCCATAACAATATACAATACATAAAATATATAACAATACTATTAGGTTACAGTCTATCAATTATTCCACCTATTTCTCATTACTTTCATTTTATTGATCAAAAGTGTAATACATTAAGATTCCCTTTATTTCTGTCTCTTACTCTAGCTTTTAATCATGTCACCCTATATTAAAAGGCTTTTTCTTTCTTTCCTATCTAACTTCTAATCGTGACCTGCCTACAAAAGAGAGAGAAAAAAGAAAAAGAATAGAAAAGGAGAGTTAGGGAAAGACAATTCAATACAGCAACCAAGAAAAAGAAAATCATCTACCCATCTTCTCTTGCCTGCTTTGATACTTCAATTGCTATGCTTTTTTTGGGACTTGCCTCTCTTAAGTCTCCATTTATTTCTATTTCTTGGATGTCCAATCTAAGTGTTCCTCCCACCTCTACCCTCTTCCACTGGCTATTTTCTAACATTTTTACTAAGGCCCCTATCTCCATTTCAAACATCTTCCAACTCTCTTAATATGTTTCCCCCCTGGTTTAATTAATCAATCATTATTATTTTCACTGTAATCGCCTCCTTGTCTTCTTTCTTCTTCATTTCTTCTTTTAGCTGCTCCCTTTCCTGGGCATCTCGATCTGTGATCATCATCCCTTGTATAGTGTTTTCCATAATATCCTTAAATCTTTTGTTCATAATGTCTTTTATATTTTGATAAAGTACTTCCATCTCCTGGACAATTCCACTCATACCTGCTTCAATATCTTATTTTTAAGAAGGTTGATTTTTATCTAACAGTCCAAAAATTATTTATTTAGTCTTTATGCTACCCTTCAAGGAATGCACTAGTCCCAATTCTTTATATCTCTTAGGTTAACACTCAGTTCCATTCAAGTAGTTCCCAGAGATAAAAAACCTTTTATATCTTTTTTGCAAATTCAATCCTCTAATATGATATTCAAATGTCTTACTTAAATTCCTTGTAGTTTCCTCTTTTGTCAGCAGATGGTACTCTCCACTTAAATTTCAATTTGCTAGTTTACTACTCAGTTGCTGTTTGGATTATCCAGCACATATTGAGCAGAGTAAGTTATTTTTTTTTATAAATAAATAAATCCAACATTTAAAAATACCTTCCCACTAGCATATCTTCCCAGTTTAGGAGTCTGTTTATTTTATAGTCTGTTGTTTATTTCCAGTTAGGTTTTTTCTTCTTCTTCAAAACATCCCAAAATGCTTAGGCGCCACTTTAATACTCAACTCTGGGCAAATAGTTCTGGCTATTTCTTGGGGATCAATTTAAGACAAAAGAAGTATCCTCTCCCCCAGTCCCTCCACTGCTCACCTTCTTCTCTCCAGCACCATTCTTAGCTGTTATTTTTCAGTTTGTCCCAGCTTTGTAGCAGCCATCTTTAGGCTTCTTCTTCTTGACATGGCATGAGAGGAAGGAAAAAACCCTGGGTCAAATAACCCCCGTGTCTCACCCTGACCTCACAGGGTACTCCCCTTTGCTTCACCCCCCCCCCCTTTCAGGGCAGCATAGGTTCCCTCTGGATCCCACAAACAGGAAGAATTCAGCACAGGAATGTGGAGACCTATTCCTCTGTGTCTGTATCACAGCGATGTCAAAACTGGAAGAAGTCCATAATTTTGTGATTCTTGTTCAGTGCAGATTTACTATGCAGGATAATATCTTCATTGGGGCTTTTTTTATTTATTGTTTGTTGTATTGCGTTTTTTGATGTATTACATTTCATACGAAATGTTCCATTTTGTTCCAAATACTGTATAATTGATTTTATTAGCTGACTTCACAGGAAT
Source organism: Grayia smithii (assembly GCA_032468115.1). Lineage (NCBI taxonomy): Eukaryota > Metazoa > Chordata > Lepidosauria > Squamata > Grayiidae > Grayia > Grayia smithii. The sequence goes on from JANHFM010003660.1 coordinate 358,942, forward strand.
ATACAATTGTATTTTGAGTAATATTGCCTGTAACTAAATGGCTGGATCATTCTATATCAACTGATTAAGACTTTTCTGGTGTGCAATAATGTAGTAGAGATTAAACATTACTAAGTCTCTTTAATTTCAGTGGCAAAGTTACTTAGCTTTATAAAAAAAAATAATATATTTTATAAACCAAAGTTTATTCACAGATCAAGTCAATCCATTCCTCCATTTAAGTCTCCTGTTATTATTCCTGAAACTGAATATGAAAGGAATTTCAAACCTTCACCCCCTATAAAACAACTGAAACAATGCTTTCTGGAAGAGAGTGAATGTCCTAGATCCGAATCAGTAGAAGTCTCCTCTGGAGAAAAGGTATTGTACTTGATTTATTACCTATTAAAGCATTTCAATTAAAGCATTTTCAATTTGAAAAGCACCCTTTTCAATTAGCAGTTTCTATACTTAGAAATTCTAATTTGATTGATTTATTTCATGTTCTTGTCCTGGTGATTGCGATATATAAACAAATGATGCATATTTTAAAAAGATTTTAAATATATATATAGTTTTTTTAAAAAATTCTTGATATATTTTTAGTCTTAATCATTCGTTAAAATGTTAAATATTAATTCAAACATTTCAAAATATATTTAAGGCTCAACCTTCATGCCATCAAATCAAAATTAAAAACATGGTATGAAAGATATTTACAGATAATGGTAGATGATTTGGCATGAATATTGAATAAAAACACTCAAATTTGTTGGATCTAGAATGTTGGGAATAATATAACCTAAAAGGCAACGAAGTAAATAAAAATGTGAGTAAGTGTGAAAAACAGTCACTTTTTTCAGTGCCATTGTAACATTGAATGGTCACTAAACAAGTGTTGTAATATGAAAAACATTATGTACTTAATGATTTCTATTTATGTCTATTTATTTCTACTCCTATTTTCTGATCATATTTCAATCAAATGTAAATAGATTTTCCGAGCAGCATAGTATATTCAAATTATTTCTGACGATTGAGTTTTTGAAGTTCATGAATATAAGTACTATAATCAGTAAATGTTCTATTGGAAATTTAAAAATATTTATATACTTCATAAACTTAAGATTAATCATTGTGTTAGAAGTTAGATGTTTAATAAATATAGTTATATATTTTAATAAGTTATAATTTATGCAATCAACAATAAAGTATTTTTTTAAAAAAATTTAGAATGAAAAAAATAAAACCACTTCAAAGACACCAGAAGATTCAAATCAAAATGAATTAGAAACAAAGCAGAAAGCAGAAAAACAAAAACAGAAGTTGCTGTGTTCACATAGACGTTTTAAGTAAGTGTAAGCATATCAGAATATAAAATGTCTTGAATTCTCTTTTCACTACACAGTTGTTTAAATACAGTCAACTTTGAAAATGAGTAGAAGGAATGTTTTGTTATGTTTCCCTGCTTCCTTGTGTTTAAGAAATAGGGATTGCTTAATGTCCCCTTATGAACCCATGGAGGATTTGGAGATTTCCTGATTCGTCTTTTAGTTTATCTCTCTTATAGAAACCAAGTTTGATGTAGTGGTTCTGGTGCTGGCCTAGAAACCTGGTATTCTTGAGACCTGTATACCTCTCTTGAAAAATGAATTTTTGTCAAAGACACTCTCTTCCCACACAAATGTTGTTCGTCTGAATTTTATTTTCTGTATTACTTTGATATTTAGCATTCTTATTTTCCTACACAATTACAAAGTAATATTTAATTCTTTTTACTTTCAACTGTATTTTTCTAGGAAAATGAATACAGAATATAGATCAAAATTCTTGTCTCCTAGTCAGTACATCTATAAACAAGGAGCCTGGGTCCATGTCAGAAAAAATATACCTTATGAAGTGAGTATCTTTTCCAAGGAATTCATTTGAAAGTTTTGATATTGCTTTATCTTTTGAAAGTTGTGCTTTTAATACATAGTATTGTATATTTTATAAATTGTATTATGCAGCAGAAAAATGTAGAACAGTTATTACTGAACATGGTAGAACTTAAGTATTGCATTTAATCAGCTGCTATTTTGGATGTCTGCTCTTGTTTCTCAGAAATGGCTTTCTCTGTGTACCCTTTCAAATAATTTTTTTCTACCATAATTACATCTCCCTCATTTGATTTGAGGTCTAATGTTACAAGACAGCTCTTTTCATTCAGTTTTGATTGGTAAATGTGCTTTTGTGCTTTTGTTGATTTTATTTTACTTTTCATGTATCTGCACAGAGAACAAGATTGGACGCAATCACCAAATAGGCAGTTTTGTTTTCAAATATTTGTCCATTAAAAGTTACAGAGGGTTTCCTGAATTAGTTGGAACTGGATTTCTGTTATCAAGAAGACTAAAATAGAGATTAGTTTCATGTGTTACATCTCTTTAATCTTTTTTATGTGCCTAAACCTTGGCATTCTGCTTTGTTTTTTTTTTGTTTTTTATTTAAAAAGTTTTATAACAATTACATTTTAAATCATATAAAAAAAATCAATCCAAAAAAATCACTTCCTA
>JANHFM010003660.1:400907-423066 GCA_032468115.1 Grayia smithii
CAACTAGGTAGTATCATCAGAGCTAGAAGGGAGTGGGGTCTGTGGAGTGAAGGAGGAAGAAAAGGAGAACTAGGACTATGGAATCCTTGGTGTTCTCAGAGCCAGGTGGTTTTCTTGCAGATGTCTCATGACCCAACTAGGGAACATCATCAGTGGTAGAAGGGAGAAGGTTTTGGAGGAAGAGGAGGAGCAGGAGGAGGATAATTACAACCGTGGGGTCCTTGGCATTCTCTGAGTTTGGTTTTGTTACAAGATGTTTCCTAAGCCAACTAGGTAACATCATCAATGTTAGAAGGGAGTGGGGTTTGTAAAAAAGAGGAGGAGGACTGTAAGGTTCATGGTGCTCTCCGAGCTTAATTATTTTCTTACAGACATTTCCTAACTAGGTAATATCATCAGAGCTAGAAGGGAGTGTGGGGAGTGAAAGGAAAACTAGGACTGTGGGGTCCTTGGTGACCTCAGAGCTGGCTGCTTTTCTTGCAGATGTCTCCTGCCCCAACTAGGGAACCTCATCAGGGCAAACACCAACACTTAATTTCCAAACTGACCTCTCCAGCAAACGAAACCCGAAGCGGGGCTGCTGTTAAATCCAGGGAAAGGCGGGAGAAAGGATCCCCACCCTAGCCACCCTTTGCACCCAATAGTCACTGGATCAGCAGCTTCAGGAAAATGATGTTGCTGCAGCATGCCCTGAAGACCAGCCCCACAGCCAAAGAGGAGTGTATTCAGGCCAGGGAAGACCACCGGGACGCCTGCAAACTCGAAGCCGGCACCATGCATGGCGCCCATGCTTCCTACTCCGGGCCTGCTTCGCCCTCCCTCCACCACTGTAGTTCTTCAGCTGCCTCCTTGCTGGCCAACCTGAGGGCGCTCCAGCACGGGGCGGACTACGTCTCCCAGGAAGCCCCACGTGTTCTGCTCCTGTACATGTATCTGTCTCTCCGCCACAGGCTGGGGCTCCCTTCCGGTCAGCTTCCCAGAGGCCTTCTGGGAGTTGGAGTCCATCCTTCTCAGCTTGAGAGGAGCATTGTCTCTGTTCCTAAGACCATCGGAAATATGTGATTTTTGATGGTCTTAGGCGACCCTTGTGAAAGGGTCATTCGATCCCCAAAGGGTCCTGACCCACAGGTTGAGAACCACTGATCTAGAGTTTTTTCTTGGTTCAAAATGCAAAATTTACATACCTTCTGATTAGCCTTGACCCTACCATATTATGGCAGTTGTTAGAGTTTAGGCAGTGTAACTAATATTATGCAATAAACCCAGGAGCAAAACAGTAGACTCAGCACACAGAGCCTTTTAGTATAACTAACAGTGGTTTTATCTACAGTGAAATATTTACAAACATATAAGTGGTAAAATACTTTTACAGCTACTGACACACGATGAGAGAATAATAAGTATAATGCACGAGGAGAAGGCTTGAGAAGGAACTCCCTCTAATGGCTTCCTGTGTATATAGGGAGCTACTGACCCAGCTTCTTAAAGTGACAGTAACTCTGCTGCCTCATTCTGTTGCATCCACTTACAACTCATCTTACAGCTGTTAACTCTTTCATACCCTGATACCAGTGCTATAGGAGCAGTATTTCAAAATGCTGGTTATAACTTTTAGAGCTCTTAGCCACATCTCAGGATATCTAAAAGGTGGCATTGGCTGATAAAAGTTGCCCATAGTCTCCAAGTAAATGGTCATTAGTTGAGGTCTACCTGTATTCTGAAGCCTCCAGGTAATTGCATTGTTCATTATCCAGATATTTTTGTCTTTATTATCAACAATAGTTAAGTCTGGGATGTTATGTGGCAATTGCTTATCTGTTTGTAGAATTCAGTCCCAGAGCACTTTAGTTAGTTCCTTCATATTATTACGGTTTGTTACACCAGGGGTGAGTTCTACTGATCTCTCCTACTGGTTCTAAAGGTGCACGCCCTTCACACGTGGTCGGGGTGCATGGAGTGGGCGTGCAGCGCTTGCGCGCACCGGATGGGCGCTCCTGCGCATGCGCAGAAGCTCCTGTGTTACACTGTATATTTTGTTGCAGTCAGCCTGATATTCAGACTGGATTTGGCATTTTTATGAACCTATCGAGTCCTTCCCAAGGACCTGAGATAGGCAGATGTGGATGTTTGATGGATTGCCTTTTATTTTTATTGTGTTGTAAAGATTTCATAAACAAATACTAAGATTTTAATTATGACTATCACATAGTAATTCTATTAACACTGAGGATTTTTGGAGGGATGTCAGCACTTAGTTTTTCATTCTCATTCTTGAGATGCTAGCTGATTTCCTACTTGGGGTTCACTCTTAAAAACCATCACAAGCCCCATGTGTTTCATAATGTAAATCTGATGAAGGATCTGTTGAGGCAAACCCCATGTTCAGTCTTTGTCTGGATTTTTCCAATCTACTTAAAGCTGAATCTTATTTAACAATGCCTACTGTCCTTGTGCTCTTTATTGGAAGTGTTACAACACTTTCTCTAAGTGCTGGAGATTTGATATAGAGATAGATACGGACATATAACCAGTGACATCAGCAGAGTGTCTGTGCATGGTAAAATATGGCAGCCATGGCAACATGAATGAAGCCTTCCCCTTTTGAATATGCATCAGCATACAATATAGCAGTTAAAAAAAGGGTAAAATTTATATCTTATTTTTAAAAAATGTTTCATTCTGTTTATTTTTCTCGTATTAACTTCTAAAGCAGGATGGGCATTCTTATGACTGCATGGAATTCTTGGCTTATACTTCATGAATATTCTGACAGTGTGCTATTATAGACAATTTACCAACTTTAGAAATGGGACATATTTCTCTGATAGTATAGATAGCAATGCAATCTAGAAAACTGAACATTGACATTTTTCCATTCCACCACTAGATGGCAACCTTGTATATTGCTATTTTCTCTTCCTTTTTACTCTCCAAGTTTAATGTCTTTCAACTTAACCTGGAGATTCTTATTTAGGATCTTCATGATATATATTTGTCTATATTTTCCTATTTCAAAGCAGTGATGAGTCTGCTTGGAATTTTTTTGTATTTGAATCTATGTTGATGTCTGGTGACTACAATTTTCTAGGCAAGATTTTGGAGGTGGTATGCCATTTCTTCCTTCCCAGGGCTGAGAAAGTGTGACTGGTCCAGGGTGACCCATCTGGCTTCATGCCTAAAGTGGGCTCAGAACTCATAATCTCCTGATTTGTAGCATGATGCCTTAACCACTACACCAAACTGTCTGGGTGTAGTGTTTGATTAATGGATGTTTAAACTCTTGCCTCCTGGATGCTTGTCTCAGTAGCTGCTGTTTTCCTCATAAAAGAAAACAATTGCGGGTACCCATATTGCATGTGTGTTTTGCAAACAATGCTCCAAGCTTAGCTATTACTGCAAACTTGTTCCTCCCAGAAACTAAATTTGCAATAATCTCAATGATGCAGATAACTTCTGAAAGGGTTTTCTTTGCTAAAACTGCATGGATGCTCTGCAGTTGGTATGAGCTCCTTGCTCTTAGCTTTGCAATCAGTCTTGAGCTGTTTGTACACAACAGAGCATCTAGTCTTGTTTTGATTAATATTGCAGCTAATGGTGCTTCCTGGAGCGGAAACTGCTTTGCCAGCAGAAATACTGAAAAATGGACCATAAATTCTTCAAACTTCACTGTATATAAGATTAGAATTAGTTTGGGTGTGTATTAAGTAATCTGGGTGTATTTGTTTTAGCAGGTTACCTAGTATTTAGCTTCTGTTTGCTAGTTTTGTCACTGCAGTCAGCAGAGTGCACTCTCAAATTTTGCTGCTATTGATTCAAAATAATCACAGCCATTTGCACCTACCATATAAAATTGTCATTCACAAGTAGATCCGGAACTGCATACATGCCTGAATCATTATCCAATGCCAACACTTTTTTGCAGTTAGGCAAATGCTCCTATTTCCAAAACAGTAATTTGCATTACTGGAACAGCTCAACTGGGAAATTGACAGGGAATGAAATATACATAGAGGTCCAGAATGCACAAGAAATGGGCTGTTGCACCTTTCTTGTAAATACAGCAAAGGCAAAATTTGAACTGATGCAGCAAAAGCAACCTGGAAAAACTCACACTGAATTGGGGTTTCTGAGAAAAGGTGTAGATGTTCTTTTATTCACTGCTAGAATATGAAAACCACTTTGCAGAATCCCTCTGTCAATTGTAATAAACTATGTGTCTATGGCCTAGAGTAGGGGTGTGTGTGTGTGTGTAAGAATCTGGGCTATTGCCTTTATAATTACTAACAGTAAATACCACTATCAAAAAATTTACTGGAGAATTTCTGGGTTTTTTTCTCAAGGACTTTAATGAAAGCATCCACAAATTGTGTTGCCTGTTGTTAGTTAATACACATTCCTACATAAAACTTTGTTTTTTCTTCTTAGTACAATCTAGATTAGGTATAAGGTTGAAACAATAATTTATCCTTCAAAAGAAGAAATAGCAATGTAGTTAACAATTAGGATAAATCCACATATCTTTAAAAAGCAGCATTATTTTAACAAAGATAAAAATATAATAAGTTGCTAAATCAATAATACAATAGTTATCAAACTCTGCAGTGCTGGAAATTATTAAACTTTAAAATAGGATTGCTCCTTTTTATCACTTTGCTATCACAAATTCAGCAATCAATTTAATCCTACTAAATTGAATTTAAATTAGTGGATTACTGTACTAGGTAACAATGGAGTAGGTGTTTCTTCCAACCTTGCCATTCTCCAGTTTTGTGGCACCCTTGAGACATACAGTGATTCTGGAACTTAAAACTGGCAAGTTTTCTTCCATATGAAAATTTCTCTTTGAACTAGAATGCATTTAAAAGTTAGAAAAATCAGTCCTGGTTGTATTACACTGAGAACTTAAGACATAAGGAAAACTAGCTTGATATCCCTCTTAACTATAGAATAGATGGTGAACGTGTAAGAGCCTAGAGAATGTTTCTCCTGGCAATTATAGAATATGTAACTTGTTTACTAAAATGATTTTAAAGACTTTGCTAGTATACAGACATCAATTGCAATCTAAATTTACTAGTCATGTACCTGCTTAGAACTGGGTTGCTATAACACAACTTTGTGCCCAGAATCCTATGGAACTAAGTAGGGACATGTATATGTAAATATTTGGAAGATTTTTTTTTTGCATTTTAAAACTTCAATTATGCTCATAACGTTCTGTAAAAAGAAACCAATGGTAGCTGAAGTGCCAGACTGACTTTGCCTGGGTATGCAAAATCTTGTCAGGTGTGTTCTGGACTTTCTTTTATTCTCTGTCTGGACAAACAGGAAAAGGTGAGTTTTACACTTCTCTGTAATGTGTACAACAGCTTAACAATCAGTTCTCATGAATTGGAGTGTGATGGCTAGATATCATCTCTCTGGCAACCTTGTAAGAAAATAAACAGAAACAATGCTTTTAACATCAACAATCATTTTATTAGGCTTAAAAGATCACCAAATAAAAATACTCAAGGTGGCACATAAAGTTAAACCTAAATAAATAAATAAAACTTCCACAAACATGCAATACCAAACAGAATGCAATATATTGGGGGGGGGGGGGAGGAACTCCCTCCTCAAATTCATACACCGGTACTCTTTATCTACCAGCTAGAATCACAAATAGCCTGGTCTATTTACAAACTCAGATTTTTTGAGTTCATGACATGGTTGGAGCTGAATGAAATTCCAAGGGGATGATATTCCAGAGGTTAGGAATGGCATCAGAGAAGAAAAATGGTGTCAGTAAACAATTGCTTGTCTCCCTTTCCACCTAAGTGCACCCTGCCTTTCTAGGCCAAGCAAACATAACCCACATCATTTTGTGTCCCATAAACATTTCTCTGTAAATCCTACTTTTGCTATCTCAATCTGTGGATCAATTTCTGCAATGCAAGGAATTGGCAAAGATCAGAATATCCATGAGCACAAGGGACCTGTCCATCAAGGGAGGAGGATTAGTTGGTATTATTTCAGCTTTGTCTGGGCTTCACATGAGTAGCTTCATGTGAGCATTGCTGCCCAATCTCTTCTTGGCCATAGGAAACGTTGGGTACTAGTGGAGCTCCAAGAGAGATGTCCTACCAGAAAGGCATTGCAGCTTGGTTCTGGGATTCTAATTGGCATGCTGCTATTCTGGCTCCCCTGGTCAGAAGTTCAGGGTCTATCAGGGCTTGCCAGTTTTTCCAACCCTGTTGCTTCCTAAAGTGGGTTTTTGTCCCAGATAGGGGTCTAGAAATTATTATTGGTTTCTGCTGACTCCCCTGTATCTCTACAGAACTAAATCCAATAAAATGGAAGGTTGAATAGTAGTAGAAAGAAGATAATTAAATTCTTAATGCACTGTGGTGTATACAGAAATAGGGCAAATAGAGCAATAAGCATTCACATTCTTCTCTGTATGGCCACAATAAAAAATGTGCCAAGCAAAAATGGAAAAATAATTACAGAGCTATCAGAAAAATAGTTATGAGAAGGAAGGCATAGATACCTAAATGAATAATATCAACATACAAAAAAAGGTTATTATCTTGCCATAGGGTTTGTTTTATTTAAAAAAAATAAATCCTGCTGCAAGATAAGTTTTTTTGTGTTTATGCTGATATTATTCATTTAGGTTTTTTAATTATTTTATTTGGTTTTCAAAATATTAGGAGCTGTTAGATAACCTATTGATAGAATGATGCCTCTTGATTTTCAGTAATGTTAATTTTAAGTGACAAGATAGGTGACAACTTGCAAGACAACAGGAAATATTTTCAGCCAGAAATGAAGCCAAGAGCACTTCTGACTGATCAGTTCTATTTAGTTGAGTTAACAGAGAACTTGCTGGAGAAGAAGTGAAAACAGAGTGTTTCCATTGCTATGTATGGAAGAAAAGATGGGTGAATACTCAAAGCTTTCTCTCTTTATGCCTTTCAGTTTTGAAAAGGCCGGAGTTTCAAAGCTGAGGGTGACATCTTAGAGAAAAAAAATGCTTTGAGTTATTTCCTACCTGATTTCTGAAAGGAAGAAAAAAAGAAAAAGAAAGAAAGAAAGAAAGAAAGAAAGAAAGAAAGAAAGAAAGAAAGAAAAAAGAAAGAAAGAGTTCTATGTATAATAGCTCTTCATCCCTAACTGCAAGAACCAAGTCACTGTTGCTTGAAATACCAAAATCAGTCATAAAGCATCGGGGTTTTTTTTCTGCTCAGCATTCTAGGGAGTGAATTGAAATCATTTCCAAGTGGTACGAAGGATTATCGTAATGACCCGCAAACTGGAAAATTGCTGCTGTTTTGTCATTTTTGTAACATTCCCTGTTAACAAGGAAAACTCTACATTAATAAAAAAAAATCTAAGCGTAGGACATCAGCGGAAAAAAATAATTCTTTCTGCTGAAGAAGAAAATTTACTTTCCAGTGGATAATTCTAGTTGCAGAAATCAAATTGAGAGAAATAACATCTTAATCTGACAGTAACCTCAGTTATAGAACTGGAAGCCTAAGAGAAGCCTGCAGAGAAGCTTCTAAAAGAGGTTTTTTAGCTTTAGACGGTCTGTAGTGATGATGGACCAACTTCAAGGGGTTTCAGACCTCTGTTTTTATGATTCTTAAATCCTCCCAGTCCCTAGCTTCCAACTAAATTAAATAGCTATTTGTATCCCTTGATAAGCTAAACATGTCTACACTGAGTAAACCCCGTTATCCTCTCCACCCCAAATTTCAACCTTATTTCTGTTATAATGTCAATGTGTAAAATGTATGCCCTTCAGTGCTCAGAGGCCACAAGGTTGCCCACTCTGAGTTACAGGAAGCCTGAGTAAAGAACTTCATATACACAAATAAACCACACTGTGAATTTTAAGCATGCTCTACAGGTTACCACCCTGTAAAGTGATAAGAAACGAGGAACAGCAGTATTAAAAATAGCCTGAGTAAAATGGGCCTAACAAAGTTAATTCTTGCCAGCAAATCCCATATTTTTCAGAGCCTTACTACTGAGCAGCATGAGACAGCAACCAGAGGCAATGGATTAAAAGCAGAAGAGACCATTTCAAGAGTAACCTGTTTTTCATATGTCAAACTGGCCTAATTGACCTTGAAAGTAATACACCATGCCTGGAATGTGCACCATTTGTACAGATGACAATAGGGCTTTCTTACTTTTTTCTGAATGCCACAGGAGTTTTGGTTGTTGTTGTTGCAAGAAAATAAAATGGCTGTATCTTTAAAAAAATCAAATATGAAGTATAAAAGCTGATCTAAAGCATGTTTGTAGCTATTTAATGTGGAGTGAAGGACTTCTGGCTCTCAGGATAGAAGGTATACCCTGCAATAAAGGTAGTCCTCTACTTACGACCACATTTGAGCCCAAAATTTCTGTTGCTAAGTGAGACATTTGTTAAGTGACTTTTACCCCATTTTACAACCTTTCTTGCAACACTTGTTTAGTGAATCACTGAAGTTGATAAGTTAGTAACACAGTTGTTAAGTGATTCCGGCTTGCCCATTGACTTGGCTTGTCAGAAGGTGGCAAAAGGTGATGACCTTGTCTGAAGGTGGGAAAAGGTGATGACATGACCTTGGGACACATCAATGATCATAAATATGAACAGTTGCCAAGCATCTGAATTTTGATCACATGATCTTGGGGATGCTGCAAAGGTCGTGAAATGTGAAAAATGATCATAAATCACATTTTTCAATGCCGTTGTAGCTTTGAACAGTCACTAAATAAACTGTTGTAAATCAAGGACTACCTAGTGGCAACAAGACACAGCATTGATTTTCATTTGTTCATGATGCATCTACTGCTCAATGTTTTCCACACAACTGCTTGAAGTGTGGCTGAACCAATGATATGAAAGGCATCTCCTCCAGGATTTAAATGGCATTTTGACATGTTGTCAGAATGCCGAATTTTGCAGGGTCTGTATAGTTTAGTGCATCTTGAAACCTCAGAGAAGTTGCAGATTGTTTCACATATGCGCTTAAGGTAGACTGGAAATTCTTCATAACAAATTTTTCATTAATTGGCTTGGTTTCACCTAAACTGTCACTAGTGGTTGGACTGAATAATGACGGAGTTTCTCACCTAGTCATAGGTGGTAAATCTTACTTTGTATGCTGGCTTTGTTTCTTTAAAAAAACTGCTCGCTTAGTCATTATAGTTAGGAATGGCAATTTTGTATGATGGAAAGTTAAAAAGAAAAGCTTTCCTGCACAGACATATCTGGAACTGTATATTCCCATTTCAAAATGGGGACAGTATGAAATGTGCTTTCGTTCTTTTTTATACACCTTTTAATAGTTTCATTGATAGCTTAGGAAAAAGAAAAGAAATAGATTTGCCTATTGGTAGTATTCATTCAGTTGTAGCATAGCAAACACTGGCGCTATTACTAAAATGTACCACATTATAAAATTCCCTCTAGTGAAAATCGAGAATATCAGAAGCTACAAGTGCATGAAGGCATAAGAGAAAGTTCAGATACTCTTGGTAACCACCTTATTTCTTCATTTTTATAAGTGTAGTAGTGATTTTTTAAAAATGTATCTTTTATCATAGAGAACCAGTCTGGTATAGTGGTTAAGGCCCTAGGCTAGAAACTGAGAGATTATGAATTCTAGTCTTACCTTAAGCACAAAGCCAGCCGGGTGACATTGGGCCAGCTCCTCTCTCCGAGTCCTAAAAGCAGGCAAATCACTTCCAAAATCTGCCAAGAAAACTGCAGGGACTTGTATAGGCAGTCACCAGGAATCAACATTGACTAAAAACAATAGCAATAGCATTTAGACTTATATCTTGCTTCATAGTGCTTTTACAGCCATCTCTACATGGTTTACAGAGTCAACATATTGCCTCCAACAATCTAGATCCTCATTTTACCAACTTCAGAAGGATGGAAGGCTGAGTTAACCTTGAGCTGGTGAGGACTGAACTGCTGGCAGTCAGCAGAGTTAGCCTGCAATACTACATTCTAACCACTGCACCATCACAGCTCTGAAGCAATAAAGGAGATTATTTGTAGCTCAGTCTTGAAATGAAAAGTCCTTGGTGCTCTCTGAGCTTGGTTGTTTTCTTGCAGACATTTCATTACCCAAACTAGGTAACATCATCACTGCTAGTCCTAGCTTCTAGTACTGATGATGTTACCTAGTTTGAGTAATGAAATGTCTGCAAAAAAAAACCCCACCAATCAAGCTCAGAAAGTACTAAGGATCCTTCACTGACTAAAAGGCACAAAAATAGTGACCTATTTGTGTCATATTACTTCTGGTAAGAGCTAATGATGGTGATTTAAATATGCTACAAACAATAAAATTAACAATTGATAAAAAATGACATAAAGCCAATAGGATTAAATATAAAAATAGGTTTTCAATTTTTCAATTCTATCTAAAAGCACATCATCACACATCAGCTGCAAACGAATTGGTGCTGCTACTGAAGAGACCCTAATCTTAGTTATTTCTAGTAAAACTTTATTTCTAATGGCAGCCAAGCAGATCACTAATCTAGGAATGGAACTTCCAGTTAATGAAATATTGGGAGAGCTGATCCCTTGGGCGGCAAATAGTAGAGGACATTGTGAATAAAAAAACCAATGTTGGAAAACAGTAGCCATGTAACTAAGTCAAGACTGATGCCATATATTCTTGATGAGACGTGATGGAAATCTAGTTGCTGCATTTTAGACCATCTGCAATTTCTCATTTCCCTTCAAATGCATAACCTGTACCCATAGAATGCATAACAATATTGGGGAGAAACCCAGACCATAAATCAGAAGCCGTATCTGATCTATCAGGAAGGGACAACCTTGCTAAATTAAATATAATTGATAGAAAGCACCTCTTGATACCCCCCCAATCACATAAGCAATCAGGAAAAATTCGGGGTTGAGAAGCACCCCAGGTTACAATCCTGGGTGTGGGCACGCAATGGAAGCACCCAGTTCAAACAAAATTCAATAGAAAATTTGAAGTTGGAACTACACCATTCAAAGGCTGTGGAGAATAGGAAGAATTTTTCTTTTAAAGTTGAGAATTTAGAGCTCTTAGATTTAGCATTTTATCTAGCTTAGCTTCCAAATTTTCTTTGGAAAATTTATCAGCTAGCTTTCCTTAACTTTTCACTACAATAGAAATATTTTATTTAAATCAATAAATAAAAACCCAGACATTTGGATGAGTTAATACTCTCTCACTATCATACCTACATTTTGCTATTTTTTACCATCTTTGGGCTAAAATGCAGTTTTTTGTTGTTCTGTTATATTTTAGTTATGTTCTCTCTGAATCTGCAATGCATTTGTTTCTACTGGTTCTATAATTTTGTAATTCCATATTATAAGGAATTATTTGGATTCAGTATATTTCCTTGTATGTTTTCTATAGTATCTGATTCTTTAAACATGCTTCTCTGCCTTTTATATAAAAGTCATAAGATTTCACACTGCCTTCATATCTAGCATCTCTTAACAATAGGAACAACATGGAGAATCAGTTTATGTTGCCCACCTTTCACATTTTTAATTAATATATGTTGGTTTCAAAAGAATATGGATGTCCAGAAATGACTTTTTCCCAGAATATAGCAAGTTTCAGATATTATCTATGAACTTTCTGGCTGCAGAAGGATGTGTGGGTGTGGGTGTGAAACCCTTCTACTGATACCTCATTTGATTGAAATAAAGCTGAAATGGTTCACCATTGTAGCTTTTAATTAAAAAGTATGCAGAAAATAAAAAGTTAAGGTTAAGAAAAATAGTAATTAAAAAAGTTTCTATGGATTTTGAATTGGAAACTTTCCATTTATAAGTCAAATATGGTAGCTATTGTGGTATTATAATAGCCATAGTAATAATGGCTCTCAAGATTATAGAAATAGAGCAGTATGAAAATTTTTCTTTTTTTAAAGAAAGCTGCTTATTATCTCTATGTGTTTATGCATTTTGATGCTTTAATTTTGAATATATATATATATATATATATATCAGTGATGGCTAATCTTTTCCAAACCGAGTGCCCAAAGCGCTGAACCCCCAAAATGCAATTAGCGCCCTGCCCTGCACATGCACACTGTCCCTGCATGCACACTGCCCCCTGCATGAATGCATGGCCCCTGAGCATGCATCCCACTCCCACACAAGTGCACAGGCCCCCGCATATGCCCCCCCCTGCAAGGCAGAGACCTGAAGACCAGCTGGCTGGCGGGAGACGCATGTGCATGCGCAGCACAGCTGAACTGGGGTGACAAAGTGATGAAATTACTTTGAAATACTGTGGATATAATTTACTTGGACTTCAGTAAGGCATTTGATAAAGTAGACTACAACCTATTATTTGATAAAATAGAAAAATGTGGGTTACCCAACAACACCACTAAATGAAATTGTAACTGGCTGACCAACTACACTCAATATGGTTCATTCATGAATGATTTAGATGAGGAACTCATCTAAATGGGGAATTTAATTTAATGAAATGGGGAACTCATTAAATTTGCAGATAACGTCAAACTGACAGGAGTAACCAGCATTCCAAAAGATAGTCTTAAGGTGACAGACTTGAAAATTGGGCCTTATCTAACAAAATGAAATGGTGAAAAAAGTAAAGTTCTACATTTAGGGAAGAAAAACCAAATGTACAGGTATAGTATAGGTGGTACCTGGCTCAATAGTAGTAATTGTGAAAGGAATCTTGGAGTCCTAGTGGACAATCACTTAAATATGAGCCAGGAGTGTACTGCAGCTGCCAAAAAAGCCAACATAGTTCTAGGTTGCATTAACAGAGGGATAGAATCAAGATTATATGAAGTTTTAATATCACTTTATAATGCTTTTGTAAGACTGCACGTGGAATACTGCATCCAATTTTGGTCACCGTGATGTAAAAAAGATGTTGAGACTCTAGAAAGAGTACGGAGAAGAGCAACAAAGATGATTAGGGAACTGGAGGCTAAAACTGGAGATTAAAAATCTAAAGGGCTGGCACAAAGAAGAGGGGGGGTCAACTTATTCTCCAAAGCACTTGAAGGCAGGAAAAGAAGCAGTGGATGGAAACTAATCAAGGAGAGAAGCAACCTAGAACTAAGGAGAAATTTCCTGACTGTTAGAACAATTAATCAATGGATGTTTCCAATACTGGAAGTTTTTAAGAAGAAACATTGGACAATCATTTGTCTGAAATGGTATAGGGTTTCCTGCCTGAGGACAGGGTTGGACTAGAAGACCTCCAAGATTCCTTCCAAGTATGTTATTCTCTTATTCTTATTAAGAAAAATAAAGATCTGCCTTCTGGAGGTATTCAGGGATATAGTTGTATTTCCATACTTCACTCCTATTTTCTGTGGTAAGGCTATACTCATCAATGATACAGTCTTGCCCCGAGATATAAGACACAACATAACATCAATTTTGGTGAGAATTCCTCCATCATATTTCTCTTATCCATCACTGAAAAGCAATATTGCCTAACTAACTATGGGATTACATTGGGTCAGTTTCCAGGTGGGTTGTTATATGACTTAACAGAGAACCAAATGTCAACTGTGTCCTTATTTCTTGATTTTATTAAAAAAAATGTAAATATGGTATGAATCTATCTATCTATATCTATTATATT
Source organism: Grayia smithii (assembly GCA_032468115.1). Classification (NCBI taxonomy): domain Eukaryota; kingdom Metazoa; phylum Chordata; class Lepidosauria; order Squamata; family Grayiidae; genus Grayia; species Grayia smithii. The sequence goes on from JANHFM010003660.1 coordinate 414,557, forward strand.
ATTTATGAAAAATATGTTTTATCTTGGTATTTTTCTTTTAAAGATAAGGGTTTATATTTACTTTAAGTAAATAGCATATGCTGCACATGTATCACACTGACCCATTAATGACATGATGTGGATTTCTTCGTATATCTGAGTGATTAAAATGCATTCTTTGAACATTATTCCTCATATCCCAATTTCCTTTCGTGCACCTTCCCCACACAGATGCTAAATCAGGTTACAGTCTAAGGGGTTTTCTTTCAAGAGGTGACCATGGGACTTGACAGGGAAATTTTCTTCTGCCTTTTGCTGATATAGTCATGCTTTCGAAGGATCCTTATAGAGTTGATTGCTGGATAAGTAACATTCAATACATGAAGAGCCTTGTCATTTAAAGGAAACTCTCAAATGGTGAAATCCCACACCAGACCTACTAATAAAAACCAAAACACCTCTTCTCTAATACCATTTCCTGAATTGTGTTAAAACACGTAATTCTGCTTGGTTGAAAATTTTCAGTGATCGAGTATATATATCACCACCCAGAGAGGCAAAGATCAGACTTGCAAGTAGCCAGTCAAGTTACCGGTAGATACACTACTCTGATTCTAGTTTTCCAGATCTGTAGCAAAGTAGTTTTTCTACTTAGGTTAGATATAATGGCTTGGAGGATTTGTCTGTTTTTCATTCTGATAAGTACTTGTTCTGATGCCACTACTGGTTCAATTTTTGAACATATCCAAGGTTCTATTTCGAAGCTAGAGAATGATTTTGTAAGTATGCTTTTAAACTTTCTTTTAAATGTCTCTTTTTTCTTTTTGATTGAATACTACCATAGCTACAGCTATAATTTGGTGCAACCTCCCAGTTTGATATAATGTGGCTTGATATAGACTCTTAATAATTTGGAAAATTAATTCTTTGAGTTTGGGGTGAATTATTTAGAACTTGCTTTTACTACAGATTCTGTTGACAAAAAGGTTTGCAATTATAACTACTAATTCACATACACATCACTGTTTATTTTAATACATCTGACAAAGTTATAAAACTGGTGCATGCATGATTTTTTTCTAGGAGTTTATAGTTAAAATTTGACTATTTCAGAGAAATGGGTAGAGTTGTCTACTTGTTCTATTACATAATCTGAGGTATTTCATTTTGAAAGAGCAACTTCTAGCACTTTTTCATTGCCTAACACTAGAACATATAGTGGCTAATGCCTTCTCATAGTTCTATGACAAGTTAAACATCCTCATACAAATGTATTTTTCCCAAAGCTTTCATTCAAAAAGTGTCAAACAATTTTCTTATTTTGTAATTTAAAATTATAGAAGATTCTTGAAAATATAGTTTAAGAGTTGAGCTTGACAGTTCTTTCATATCATTCTCAACAGATTGATATTTTATGCAAAGCAGGTTTTGGTGTTAATAAAATTTGGCTGAGGATGTATCATCACAAGCTGAATTACATACAGTAATCACACACTAGTGGTACCTCTCAAGGGATATTTTCATGAAATTACTTACTGACTCCACAGAGGAAAATGCAGCCTACTTATCTTAATTTTTTAATGTTAAAAATAATACCATATTTCAGTGAAGAAGAAGTTGTTAAGCTCTGTTCATTTAATGTTACAATACTACTGTCATTTTAAGGCATTCCCCTTGTTTATGTTATCAAAGTAGCTATAGCTGTAAACTTTGTTTAACTATATTGAATTAATTAGTGCTGCATTTTCTTCTCTGATTCTTCGAAACCCAGAACCAATGGAATGTAATTGCTGAATCTAATACTTATATTTACTACTTTATGCTATTTTTAAATAATAACAATATAGTAATTTAGCATTAGTAATGCTTATGGAATGCAAACTAAAATTAGCTGCATTTGGTGTGATGCGTTATTTTGCTTATGCTAATATGCTATGTTTGGGAAGTAAAAATCATTCAATGAGTTCTTCCTACCTTTAATTTAAAAGGAAGGCAACAAAGTTGACAAATGTGCTTAGTTCTAAAACATTTCTTTCATTTACTAAGCTGAATTTATAAGCAGAAGTAAAACAGAGGAATCAGAGACCAAGTATTACTGTAGTTTTAAAAAATGTCCTATACATGGTTTGGATTTGAACTAGAGTTTTTACTTTAAAGAATTAATTATGTTATATTGTGGATTGAGCCATTTGTATCTTGTATTTCAGAACACCAGTCAGTCTGACATCGCTGATAATGGATCTATTTTCACGCATAGATTTAAGAGTGGACTATGGAAAGAGGTAATTTCTTCTATTTGTTGGGTGGAGGGGGACACATATTTTATCTCTAATCCTGACAGGAAATATCAATTACTCCAAAACACTTGGCAATAGAAGATTTTCCCTACATACAAGAACATGGAATATATTGTCAGCTTTGTTAAATTATATAATGCTCACATTTTTAATATAAAACTTATATGTCAAGGATGGAACTTTATCAACCACACTGACACGATTTTGGAGATACATCAGGACAAACTCTAAGAAGTCACTTTGATTTCTGAAATAACTAGCCATTGTTTTGACATTGAGTTTTGCCAAAGCTATCAGTTACAAGTGTGAGGATACTTCTGGTAAAATGAAAAACAAAACAAAACCTGGACACCTTTTATTTGAATTGTTCAAATTTCTGTAACTGGAGAAATGTCACCAATATATTTCTTTTTTGCTGATTTTCTGGCAGGCCAGTGAAAAAAAGATTTTACTTGCACAGATGATTTCCATGTACAGCAACATGTTGAAAAATAAAACCAAAACTCAAACTTCAGAGCATCTCAGAGAGATAATAGAAGCCGTTGAACAATATAAAACACAATTCAGTGAAAGTTTGAAGAAAGCAAATGATATTATTGAGGTGGCAAATCTTCCAGTAAGTATCAACAATTTCTTTTGCATTATAATATAGGATAAAATTAAAAGAAAACTAAGAAATCAACATTATGTAGACCAACACTACTTCTATTGTAACATTATAATATTAGAATCCTGCAAGTCTGAAATGTGCCTCCCTGCTCCCTCCTTTGTTTGAACTAAGGGGCTTATCTGAGACTGAAGTGATATGACAATTATTAAATAGCAAAGACAACTTCAGGCCTCAGTGCAGTAACTGTGAAAAACAAAGTTTTCCTCTTGTACATCCATTTCCCACACACAGGCAATGCTAGTCAGGGTGATGGGGGGCAAGACAAATGAATCTAGATCATTTCTTATTGGAGAATACTGATACTGTAGAGGAGTCCTGAAATAACCTTGAAGAAGAAACTTGAGAGCAATTGCACGAGCACCTGCTCAGGCCTGAGAAAGAGGAAGGGATGAGAAAGAAACTTCAGGATGCAGAGAGAATAGGGACTGTCCTTGAGGAACAGGAGGAAGAGCCTCTGCCAAGCAATGGTCTGATAAAAGAAACCTGACCCCAGGGCAGGAACACAATGTGGGTAAATGTCTCAGATAAGCCCCTTAGTTCATACAAAGGAAAGAGTGGGGAGGCACATTTCAGAATGCAGGATTCTAATATTATAACTTTACAAAAGAAATAGTGTTGGTCTACATAATGTTGATTTCTTAATCTGGCCCACCATTTCTCCATAAAATGGCAATGGAAAAAGCAGCCAGGAGTCATTAGAAAGACAGCCAATGCAAAAAAGAAAAAAAAACATGGTGGAAAAGTATAAGAAAATTAGACTGACTCAGACTGGTTCCCCATGATTTGCTGAGGAATAAAAGAGAAGGAATAGGTATGGAAAGGAAAACACAGAACCCTTGCAAGATTCTACATTTAAGAATTATCCTTCTTGGATTCTCTTGGGTGTAAAAGGGGCAGAGAAAACTCAGTCAAGCTTTCAAAATTAATGAAAATCCTTCAGGGCCAGGCCAGGAAGCAGATACCATAAGACTACCGGAACTGCTTTAATATAGCAGGGTATAATAACAAAGCCTTGAAAACTTGTCAAAGTTTCTCCCTGCCTCCAAATGGTACCCATGTAAGGTTATCTGGAGTCTCTAATTCATCACCACTTCTTTTTTTAGGACTGACAAACATAATTCCTCTTGCAATTCTTCTTCAATGTTGTCTCTGTATTCACTTACAAAGACAAAATAGGGCTTCTCCCAGTTTATACATTATAGGTCATATAGGATGAGACTGTTGTGGATTGCAGTTTAGCAGTATCTAGGTCAGACTCCCAACTTTGTCAGCTTTCAGATGTGTAGACTTCAACTTCCAGAATTCCCTAGCTAGCAATGCCATGGTTGAGAAACACTGATCTAAACAATGCATTACCCACTCCTATTATAGCGGGAGGGAATAAAAATAATGTAGTAGTTCCTGGTTCCTTACAGAAAACCACAATTAGTGGGTTATTTTGAGACATTGAATGCATTATCTATAATATATGAAAAACATCATTCATGTGAGCAAGATCTATTTTTTCCCAGATTTCCTGTTTTTAAGGAGGCATTTGGAAATTATGTCACTGTTTTTGAACTGTGTAAAAGATATATATCATAGTTTTAATATGGTAGCCACCTGAACTTGGTAGAAAATCATGCTATTAATTTTCAGTGATCACATTCACTGAAGAGGAATCTTCAAGAATTATAGGGCCTGATATTGCAAATTTCCAATTCTCCATTATTGGATTAGGGCATTGGAATTTGAAAGGTCTTCCTAGCAGAAAAACATTTATTCCTTTCACTGTTTCTAGCACACATACTGTTATTACTTACTACAATTGTTATTTAATAAATATGCTGTACATAGCATATACGGTGCTTTGTTTTATTCTCATAATCTTCAACTATTGTTAACATATTACTATTTTAAATTTAAAATAGATGAATGATGTGAAAATCCAACGCAAGGCAGTAGCTGAAATGTTTCGTGTCTTGTCTGAAGTGAACATTGAAGAAAAAAAAAGAGAAAGGAGAAGCAGAGGTCAAAATCCAAGAAAGCAGAAGAGACATATACCAAACTTCCGAGGATGATAGTCTATCTTATTTTAAGACAACCTTTTAATATATAACATTTATTTATTGGTATTTATCAGTTTAAAATGTTAAATTATTTAAAATTTATAAAATTATCTAAGATTAATCTTATTACAGTATATTTATCTTTTCCCCCCAAAATTAAATCTTTAGATACCTGGTATTTTTTATGGAATACCTATATATTTAATTATTAAACTCAAAATTCTACAGTTTCCCAATGTTCTGATGATTTATTTATTGCATTTATTGGTTATGAGGTGATAGTTCGCTCTTAATATACAGTTGGAATTTATTTATTTATTGAATACATTTATGTCCATATACTATGTATGTGCCCTGGTTGTGGGGTATGGACACCAGTCTGTTGCCTTGTGATGTAGTCTCTTGATTAAAGATCTCAGATTACATGAATACATGAGTGTCATTTAGTTTTGTTTGTAACATACAGGGCAAAATGTGCTGAAACTGTTCAGTGTGTAACATACCTTGAATAATACGATCAAACCATATATTTCATAATAATATAAGAATAATATATAACAGAATAAGAGAATTGGAAGGGGCCTTGGAGGTCTTCTAGTCCAACTCTGCTCAAGCAGGAAACCCCATACCATTTCAGACCATTGGTTGTCCAATCTCTTCTTTAAAACTTTGGAGTACCCACAACTTCTGGAGGCAAGTTGTTTCATTGATTAATTGTTCTAATTATCAGGAATTTTTCCTTAGTTCTAGATTGCTTCTCTTCTTGATTAGTTTCAATCCATTGCTTCTTGTCTTGCCTTCAGGCGCTTTGGAGAATAAATTGACCCACTCTTCTTTGTGGCAACCCCTGAAATATCAGAACATGGTTATATCACTCCTAGTCCTTCTTTTCATTAATCTAGACATATCCAATTCCAGCAAATGTTCTTTATATGTTTTAACCTCCAGTTCCCTAATCATCTTTGTTGCTCTTCTCTGTACTCTTTCTAGAGTCTCAACATCTTTTTTACATCATAGTGACCAAAACTGGATGCAATATTCCATGTATAGCCTTACCAAAGCATTATAAAGTGATATTAACAAGTCACCTAATCTTGATTCTATCCCTCCGTTAATGCAACCTAGGACTATGTTGGCTTTTTTGGCAGCTGCAGTATAGTGCTGGCTCATATATAAGTGATTGTCCACTAGGACTCCAAGATCCCTCTTACAATTACTACTATTGAGCCAGTACCTACACTATACTGGTACATTTGGTTTTTCTTCCCTAAATTTACTCTTTCTAGAGTCTCAACATCTTTTTTACATCGGGGCGACAAAAACTAGATGCCGTATTCCAAGTGTACCATAACCTACTACTTGATAAGATAGAAAAATGTGGGTTAGACAGTATCACCACCAGATGAATTCATAACTGGCTGATCAACTGCACTCAACATGTACTCCTCAACGGAACTGCATCTACATGGAGGGAAGTAGGCAGTGGTGTATCCCAAGGCCCTGTTTTAAGCCCAGTACTCTTCAACATCTTAATCAATGATTTGGACGAGGGGATAGATGAGGAACTCATCAAATTTGCAGATGACATAAGCTAGCAGGAATAGCCAACACTCCAAAAGATAGGCTTAAGATATAGAAGGATCTTGACAGACTTGAACATTTGGCCTTATCTAATAAAATTAAATACAATGCTGAAAAAAGTAAGGCTCTACATTTAGGCAAGAAAAACAAAATGCACAGGTACAATATATTTGGTACCTCACTCAATAGTAGTAACTGTGAGAGTGATCTTAAAGTCTTAGTGGACAATAATTTAAATACGAGCCAGCAGTGTGCTCCAACTGCCAAAAAACCCAACACAGTTCTAGGCTGCATAAACAGAGGGATAGAATACAGTAGAATGAGTCCAGAGATATTTCATGAGGAGAGTCCTCCACTCCTCTGTTCGCAACAAAATATCTTGTGTCACCAGACTTGAAATTTTGGGCTTAGACAACTTAGAACTTCGTTGTCTTCGTCTGACTTAAATGTAGTACATAAAATCATCTGCCACAATGTCCTACCAGTCAATGAATACTTCAGCTTCATCCAAAGCAATACAAGAGTGCACAATAGATACAAACTCATGGTAAACCGATCCAAACTAGATTGCAGAAAATACGACTTCAGTAACAGAGTTGTCAACGCCTGGAATGCACTACCTGTCTCTGTGGTTTCTTCCCCAAACCCCCAAAACTTTAATCTTAGACTGTCTACTGTTGACCTCACCCAGGGGTGAAATCCAGCAGGTTCTGACAGGTTCTGGAGAACTGGTAGTGGAGATTTTGAGTAGTTTGGAGAACCGGCAAATACCACCTCTGGCTGGCCCCAGGAGTGGGGGAGGGAATGGAGATTTTGCAGTAACCTTCCCCTGCCATGCCCACCAAGCCACACCACACCACACCACACCCACCAAACCACGCCCACAGAACAGGTAGTAAAAAAAATTGGATTTCACCACAAGAATCGGTCTGTAAGAGACGTGCATAAGCACACCAGCGTGCCTACCATCCCTGTCCTAATGCTTCCTTTTATTCCTACCCATTTCGTGTATTCATAACTATGTTTACACTTGTATCTGTTATCAAATACATGATTGACGGGGGAAAAAAATAATATGCATGGTGTGAGCCATGAATATGCATTCAGAGCTGCGATTTTTCAACGAGGCGGTTCACGACCCGAGAGCTCGATGCGAATTTCGTTTCATCCCAGCAAGACGTCAGAATGACTACTGGAGCAAAAGAAGGAGATTGAATCAGCAGCCGGGCAAAATGTGAGCAAACTGTGAATCCTACGCGCCACGTTGCTGAACCTCTGCAGAGAGTAATTGGGTAGTGGCAAATTAGATTTTAAATGCTAGGCTTCATGTTATGAACTTGCTTTATGTTTCAGGCCGCCTTAAAGGGCGGTTGGAAAATGTCGGCCTGGAGTTGCCAGTGACTCAAGCAGATTTTGTAGCATTGTGTGGCTGGTCCCTGCTTTGTCGGCTCTGTTTTTGCTCTTTGATGTGAAGAGGTTGCTTTGAAATTTTTCTTCTCCAAAGCAAAATTCAAGAAGAGGTGGGCTCTTGATAGCTCCTCTTACTTAGGGAACCTTTCTTTTCTTCCCTTTTCTTTCTATTATCCGTGTCAGAAGCATCACAATGAAAGTAAGCCTAACATTTTAAAATATAAAACACAACATTAAATGAAGGGGTAATAAGCCGGAGAAGCTGCTGACGGTTGAAGAAAAGGAAGAAGGAACGGGAAAAAAAAAAAGGACATTTAGCCCCATTCAGTCATATCTTGGCTTACCTAAGTGGAAGAAACTCACATTCACCCACGAGAATTTCATTGTCATTCTGATCTAACCTGTGTCTGTCATTATGTAGCGTCTCTGTGTCTACGCTGGCATGAAGTAAATTATTTTTCTTCCAACAGAATGAGAACTGAAGGAAATTAAAATGCAAAAGATTATTTTTCCTTCGTGATTCTA
>JANHFM010003661.1:71320-81964 GCA_032468115.1 Grayia smithii
AAATGGTATATATGCATAAACATATATGAATATATACATATATATATATATACACATACATATGTATGTATACATATAGTGCATATATATATGAAGGTGGTGCAGTGGTTAGAGTGCAGTACAGCAGGCTACTTCAGCTGACTGCTAGCTGTAGTTCAGCAGTTCAGCAGTTCAAATCCCACCAGTCTCAAGGTTGACTCAGCCTTCCATCTTTCCGAGGTGGTTAAAATAAGGATCCAGATTGTTGGGGCAATATGCTGACTCTGTAAATCGCTTAGAGAGGACTGTAAAGCACTATGAAGTGGTATATAAGTCTAAGTGCTATTACTATATACATACATACTCTCTCTCTCTCTCTCTCTCTCTCTCATACACACACAATCTGAAAGTCCAGTTCAGAGGTATTACAGTATTTCAGTGGCATTGGCTAATAATGAAAAGCAATTTGGAATCTGTTATATTTTGCCCCACTGACAAGGTCAGATGCTTTTACTGCCTTGGGAATAATCCAAAGAAAGATTGCAAATTGACCCAAAGGGATTGAAGTGAAATAAAAATGATCATAGATTACCTGTGCTGAAGCTTCCAGCAACCACAAACCCAAGCTTTATCTAATATACTACCTTTCCCAACCTGGATATTGCCCAGATGAGCAGACATCGTCTTCCAGAAATCCTCCAGCTTCATAGGCATTGTTGAAAATTCTGGGATCTGGAGTCCACACATCTAGCAAAAGCACAATTGTGGAAGACTGATATATATGTGTGTGTGTGTGTGTATAAATGAATTCAGTAACCAGATTCAGTGGTGCAGAAGCAGTTGTGCAAAAGGTCATTGGACCTTCCTTGAATTGGACCTGGAAGGAAACTGGTACCCAAGAGATTTTGTGCACTATCCTTGGGGCCCTCAAGATTGATTGAGCAGCTGCATTCTGAACCAGATGAAGCTCCTGAAGACTTTTCAAGGGTAGCTCCATGTAGACTATATTGCAATAGCGTAATTAGGTTATGGAATTTTAAGTTCCCAGAAAGAAAGATGCAAAATCCAAGCATGGCAATTTCCCCCCCCCACACACTTTTACAACATAAAAGCTTGTTTCTTTTCACCATGGTTGAAATGATGGGCAAACCTTTTGATTATCTCAATGAAAAAAATGACCAGGAGTGATACAAAAGGTTTCCAGTGGATCTGAAAGTTCTCAGCATTAAAACAACAACAACAACAACAACCTTTCATTGTCTGAATATTCCAAATCAGGGGTCCCCAACCCCTGGGCTTTGGCCCAGTACCAGGAGCAGAGGGTGAATGTGGTCATGTGCAAAGCTCCATTTGTGTGAGTGGCACTTGTGCAGAACCATCCCTTCTCTCCCCCACCACTACTGCTGCCACTACTGATCTGCAAAGCCGGAAAGGTTGGGGACTGTTGTTCTAAATCCCTTTCGTAACACCATTACTCGCACAGTTAGAATGTGCAAAATTAAGACTGTGAAAGTAAATGTGGGTCAATCAAATTTCTCACTATCAGCTTCAGAGACGAGACCCTGAAAGCAAGGCAATGGTGGGTTTCTACCAGTTCATCCCAGTTTGGGCGAACCAGTAGTGGCGGTGGCGGTTAGGCTCCGCCCAGACATCATCACAGACACTCTGCACATGCACAAAAGGTTCTGCGCATGCACTCCCGATTCCGAACCGGTAGCTAAGGTAAGTGGAATCCACTACTGAAGCAAGGCGTATATGCATTTCAAGCATTTCAAACCAATGTCATACAAATAAACAGTAGCAGAGGCATTTGTTGCATGAAATGGAATTGTCCCGTTTAATGTAACCATAGCCGGGGGTCTCAGATGGTCATGCTAGAGGGGATTCACCAAAGAGTAATAATTCAACAAAAGAACTGGGAAGTTGTGTTGAGAAATTGTGTAAAAGGAAAAGGTGGGGTTAGGTCTGGAGAAGAGGACCCTGGAGCAAGATCAAGATACAATTTTAAATGGCTAAAATGTTACAAGCAAGCCGTTATGTCCATTATGGCCAGAAAGACTGAGAAAAACAGCAACAGCCTTTAATTAGGGAATGAGGTGAGGGAATACGCATTGAATATAGGCAAGGCTTTAATAAGAATAAAAATTGTGAAATAAATGAAAGAGAGTATCAAGGGAGGTTTCATGGAAGTGCTAAAGTAGTTAGGACAGGGACACAGTAGGCCACTTACCTGCAGTTAAGATAGCCAATTACTTGCAAACGGAGTTGTTCAAGGGGTTTTAAAGAAGGAGGCTCTAAACACCTGACAAGACTGAATGATTAATAGATGCTCCCACTTAAAGGATGGCCTTGAAAGGTTTATCTTCTCAAACTGTTTCCTTTTTCCTGGAATGATTTTGATCCTATGAGACTACAGAGTGAGTATTAAACTGTTGCTTAATATTTGGAGAGAGCAGTAGAAGGTGTCTTAATTGAATCCTTCTCAGTAAATGACAACTTTAATAGATGACAGCATCGTCTTTTGTCTTTACCAGCAGTCCATTCTGTAGTGTTTTTGCATTTTTTTAAAAAAAACCCCACATATTTGTTCTTGATTGCATATTTACAAAGAAAGGCAAGTTAAAAATGATTGTAATGATACATTAACAAAATAATAATGTATCACACCATGTATTTTATCCAAAAGATGCATTTATTTAGGTAAAGCCTTACACTGTTCTATCAAAATATGCTTTTAAACATTCTCTGGTGTATTTATTGTGCCAGGAACTTGTGGGGACATCTGAAAAAAAAATGGAAAACTGCGGTGGTTAACAGTAGGGTGTGAGCAAAATAGAAAATGGGCTTTTTTCTAAACTGGAAACAAAACATTTCATCTGCCAAACAAGTTCAAATCAGCCACGATTACTTGGAACAAAGCACAGACTGATCAAAGTGTTCAATATTTCTTGGAAACAAAATTTTGAAAAGTTGAGATTCAACCCTCTTCTGATACAATCCAGAAAGCCATGAAACAGCAGCAACCAGATGTAGAAAAACATTATCTGTTGCTAACCACCTAATCAGGTGAATGTTTGTAGCTCATTCATGGCTCCTTAGGTCTAATCCTCACTGAACTCAATAATGCAACAATTCTGGTTGGGTAGCCATAAATTATGAAATACAATGCAAGGAAAGCGATTTCTAGTAAGCTTCCTCAATGTTTTGGATATCTCATGCAAGATACAACTCTTTCCATTCAATTAATTCCTCCATGGCAGGAGAATATTCTTGTAGAAAATATGGTGTCCCAGTTTGAAGATTTAGTCCAATAACTGGCTACTTTAAAAAATGATCTTCAAGTTCTATGTTCTCTGCACCTAAACCTAATCTTGTTAGTAGTATCAGCCTCTGCCCCAGTATTAAAGGTTTGCCTGCCCTTCTCTCTTTCTCTGTTTTGTCTACCAAATACTGTATTATTATGTTTGGTCGCACAGGCAGGCAGATGTTTAGACTGGATTTGACCTTTTGTCCACCTATTGAGTTTTTCCCAATGACTTGTGATAGGCAGATATTTAATAGTATCAATGATACTATCATAAGTTGTTCCAAGTAAACCTGCCTTTCAGAATTGACTGATGGTGATTTTGTCAATGCCAAAGGTGTTCAAGTGGTGCTCCAGATGTTTTGGAATTATACCTAGTACAGGTACGGTAGTCCTCGATATATGACCACAAAATTTATGTTGTTAAGTGAAATAGTTGTTAAGTGAATTTTGCCCCATTTTACAACCTTTCTAGACACAGAATCACTTCAGCTGTTAAGCTAGAAACACTGCTTGTCAGAAGGTTGCAAATATAATCATATGACCATGGAACACTACAATCATCATAAATATGAATCAGTTTCCAAGTGTGTGAATTTTGATCACTTGACCATGGGGATGCTGCAAGGGTCATAAGTGTGAAAAATTGTCATAAGTCACTTTTTTCAGTGCCATTGTAACTTTGAACAGTCACTAAAGGAACTGGTGTAAGTTGAGGACCACCTGTATGCCAATTATTACTATTACAATCTTGGTCTTATAGATCCAAACATTGTGGCCATTTGTAATTGACAGATGCAAATTTTGTCAATGCACAGATTTTCTAACTGCTTTCTGAAACATTTTGGTATGGCGCCCATTGTTCACTGGGACCACCATGTCTGGTTTATACCATAATCTTTTAGCTTCAATTTTTAGATCTTGAAAGTTTATGATCTTCTCCATCTCTTTGTCTTCTATTACACAATCCCCTGGTATTGCCATATCAATTATCCACCCCTTCTTCTTTTAAGCCACAATTAAATCTGGTATATTATATGTCAAGACTTTATCAGTCTGTATTCAGAAATTCCACAATATTCAATATAGTCCTTGTTTCTGACTACTGTTTCAATTACGGTATCTGTTCCCACTAATTTTTCATTACTGGTACATGATAATCTGTACAGATGTTCCAGTGATTTTGGTGACTATGTTATGTTGTTGTTTATAACCAGTTTGTGCAATCTTCTTGCCTGAGCTGATTACATGGTCTACTGTTTCTTTTGCTTCTTTGCACAGTCTGCACTTTGAATCTCTTGATGATTTTTCAATTCTGGCCTAATTGTATTAGTTCAAACAGCTTGTTCATGAGCAGCCAAAATCAAGCCTTGAGTTACTTTGTTTTAATATTCCAGTTGTGGATTGCCAGTTTTTATCTTTATCCGCTTTCTGTTCTATCTTTTGTAGAACATGACTATGTAAATGCTGTTCCTTGCCAGCATTCTGTTCAAGTTTTTATTTCATTACTTTAATAGTCATTTTTTTTGTTTCCTATATATTTAGTAAGTTTCAATTTTTAACTTGCATCAATGCTTGTTCTTAGCTCTCTTTTAGATAACAGTAAATGCATACTTTTTAAAATTTGACAGTTTGTTTGGCCTGAAGTAACCTTAGTCTCCACATCTGTAAGGCAGGTTAATTCTATCAATATCACTACAAGACTATAATGCATTGGTCTGTAACCTTAAACACTCAAAGAGCCATTTGGACCCATTTCCCACAGAAAAGAAAACACCGGGAGCCACAAAACCCTTCCCGTGCCTGACTATTTCTTGAGCAGCCAAAAAACGAGCATATGTAGATGAATTAAATGTTCTGTTTTCTTCTGAAACTTTTCTTTTTCTTGAATTTATCCATGGCTGCCTTACCGGGGGTTGAAAAGCTCAATAAATCGCGTGTTGCACATTGCCAGTTGTGACACATATTTTGAGTGACAGGGAGCCACAGCAGAGGGCTAAAGAGCCACATGCAGCTCCAGAGCCGCAGATTGCTTGTCCCTGCTATAACGCATAGCACATAGTTATCAGATTTCTTGTTTATTTGGTCCAAATTGTCCAGATCTTTTTGTGTCCAGATAATAATTCCACCAATGTATCATATCAGAAGTATGGTTCAGGTATGGATGGTTTTGATGATGTTTATATGATTCAATTTTGTCTTCAGGACATTTTTCACTAATCACATTTTTAATTTGTCCTTTATAAATAAAATGCCCCGATACCTGTATGTTTCATCCTGGTGACTGGTGGTTTGGCCATTCAGCATTTCAATTCAATTCATGATTTTATCCTGATTTTTTGATAATGTAACACATTTCTCCAGGCCAAATTATACTGCTATATCTGTGTGAAAAATTCTATTACTATGGTTTGTCACCCAGTCAGAAGTTCAGATTGGGCTTGGCATTTTTAGCCACCTATCAAGTCCTTCCAAGCAACTGGGATAGGCGGATGTTTTTTGATTATATCAAAAGGTGCCTTTTACAATTGATTGAAGGTGATTTTGTCAATGGTGGTGGTATTTAAGTGGTGCCTATTAAGGCAGGCAGACAGGTAGGCTGAGCTGCTGCCCATGGAATGACAACCATGAGAATTAATAAATCTCCCTTTTCCTCACCAGCATTTATATCTTAAAAGTTAAGTATATTGATTTAATAGAATGTAAAAGAGCAATTATGAATCGTGCACATACACTTGCTTAACAAAACAGATCTTCTTTCTAGATGGAGGTAGTTAAGAAATGGACTGTAGAACTGCAGCCAACATTGGAAATATATACCAAGAGCTCCATTAATAGAGCTGAAGGGCATTCAAAGAATCCACACATAGCAGGACAAATCATATGAAACCTTTGAAATCTCCACCACAAAAGGGCAATAGATGCAGAGAAGGCAATATGGAATAAAACACACAGATGGAGTAAAGTATGAAACAGCATGGAATGTGTTACACAGAAGGCAATATGGAATAAGCAACACGAGAGGAAGCAGAAATAACATTTCATTGAAATACTGAGTCAGATATGAGGGTCTTGCCCTTAACTAACTTATGAATTGCCAAGGAGTGTTTGTGAGTGTTTCAGTCTTTTTTAGAGCAATCATACCTTTAGTACATTAGATTATTATTGTTACTTTTTGATTAAGCACTTCCCTGCTCTTGATGGCCTTGGGCAGCCTGTACAGGTTGTAATTCTTGCAGATCTCACTGGAGTTAGTTCTTTCAGTAAAGGAAGCAGCCAGGAAAATCTGCTCCTAAAATAAGTGTCATTTGATCGATCTGCAGAAATGATGTATAGTACCCCTGGCAGTGCCCAGTTTCCCCAGTTCTCTGCATTTCTCTTATAACCAGGGCAGATGTCTTGAAATAATTCCTGTCATGGAATATTCTTGTGTCGGAACAGATGGCCAGCTACAGAAATTGCAAAGTAAATGCATTACTTTTTTGAAATGTTCTCTTTTTAATCTTGTTGAACGTACAAGTTGAACAAATATTCAGTGCGTATCGCCCCTAGCTAGCACAGAATGTAGTAAGTTAAGAATTAAAGTTTGTGAACCTTGGGCCACATGTTGCTTACTTCTGCCATTCTAATTTTAATTTTTATCTTCCATTAATTGCTGTTTTTCTCTTTCTGTCTCTGGCTGGAATCTTAGTATATCACATACAGTTTGATTTCCCCGTTTCATCTTTAATGGGGGAAAAAAAATCAAACGCTTTGAAATGTTACTGTGCAAGTGAATTCAGAGTGATTTTCTAGAAAATGTACAATGCCTAACTTATTAGGCATCACATTTCAAGGCCCTAGAAATAAGCATAGCAAAAGAACCTTTGAAACAAACACATCTAACTTTTTCATTTTCTGCCAGGAGTTGAGGAAAATCCCTTAGTGGATTTTCACTCTCTCCCATTAAATATACACGAACATCTTTTGAATAAGCATCAAGCCAAGCTTCGAATTAAAATGTTCAACCTGCTCTGAAGTGTGTATTTTTTGATGTCTTATGAGTGCCTTTCTGCTTAGGTAATTAAATCTGTAAATCCTAGCTAGGTCAGATGCTTCTAAGTATAGCAGCTTTCCAATGACGATCTAGACTTTTCATCTGAAATATATATGAGAATGTTATACAATTGTTGCTTCTCTCTCTTCTGTTCGACTTTTTGTTCTTAAAAGGCATTTATGAAAGGAAAATGATTTTAAAGAATACATGGACAAGTGATTTTTCAGCTCCTTTACCGTCATAGAAAACAAAAGCAACTCAACTTGGTAGGCCCAAATTAGAACCTGTTTCTTGGAAAAGAATTAACTGTGCAGTGGCCATTTCTCGGTTCATACTGAGAGAAAATATATTATAATTCAAATGAAATAAAATAAGTAGGTTTCTCTT
This sequence comes from Grayia smithii, assembly GCA_032468115.1. NCBI lineage: Eukaryota > Metazoa > Chordata > Lepidosauria > Squamata > Grayiidae > Grayia > Grayia smithii. Next base: position 79,027 of record JANHFM010003661.1, read on the forward strand.
TTTGCCATCCTATCTTTGCCAATACATTTACATTTCTCTAAATTTACATTGTATGGTTTTTAGGGCAGGGATATTTTTCCCTCTCATATCACAATATAAAATAACTAAATATACAAAATACTACATAACTATAATATCAGAGGAGGTCAAAATGTTTGGATATATTTCCATAAATTACTGTTACATTGTTCATTCTGTCTTGATTAGTTGATTTTAAAAATGAAGAGATATGGGAAAGGTTTCTCTAATCTAACTATTTATTTATTTATTTATTTATTTATTTGTTTGTTTATTAAATTTATATACCACCCAACTCCCAGAGGATTCTGGGTGGCTCACAATAAAAAACATAAAGGAATTACAGTATACAAAATTTAAAAACAGTTTAAATCAATAAAACAGCAATAAAACATTCATATCCCATCGGGGGCTGGATCTCGCTAAATCACAATAGCGAGATCAACAGCCCCATGCCTGCCGGAAAAGCCAAGTTTTGACTGCTTTATGGACTGGATTCATTTAACAACCGTGTGATTCATTTAGCAACTGCAGTGATTCACTTAACAACCATGGGGGGAAAAAAGGACTGTAAAATTTGGCGTTGCTCACCTTGCTAGCGACAGAAAACCTGGTCCCCACGGTGGTCGTGGGCTAGCTGTGCCCAGGAACAGAAGCTGTGAAGCTGTTTGTGTGTGTGCTTGTGTGCATGAGTGCGTGGCCCAAAAGAGCTCCTGCAAGCACCCAAGGTTAACTCACCACACCAGATCTGCCCCGAGTAGTAACTGTAGCTGTAGCTGGTGGTTTTGGGAAAACACTCCCACCTCTCCAGCCTGTCGTAACAGCAGTCGTGCCTCTGACAACACCTGGGGGAGCAGGCAAAAGAGGGGGTATCTCCTGGGAAGCATCCTGCGGCCCCTCCCCTCTCCTTCCCCTTTGGCTTCTGTGGGGGGTCTTTCAAACATTTTTTTCAGAGGGAATTCTGGGATTTGGAGTCCCAGCACATCTGGAGGCTCACCAGCTTCGCAGAGAGGGGGAGACATGGTGGTGGTTCACACACACACCCCTTACCTGTCCGTGGCATCCTTGGGCCTCCCTTTGCCCCCCAGGCCACAGTAGCACCCGTAGGAAGAGTAATACGGGATGGCCTTCTTGCCGGTCACTTGGGTGATCATGTGGTAAAGTTGCATCAAGCCTCCGTGGGTCGTGGTCGGCTCTAGAAAACAATGGTGGTTGGAATCCCAGGAATTGAGAAGTATCCCAGATTAGATTTGTGGGTTTGTTGTGGTCTAGTGTGAACCAAGACTCTTAACCCTAACCTCAACTCCCAGAAGTCTTCAGCAAGCCACGCTGGGAGTCTTAAAGTGGCCAAGTTTGGAGAAGCCTGCTTTAAACCATGATGAAACTTAATTTATTTAGTGATATCCTATGGTTGATACAGGAATCGAGGACCAGAATTGTTGTTTTCATCCCCACGTACCAAAGTGAATGCACGGAGGGATTACAGAGAGTCCTTGACTTATGACCACAATTGGACCCACCACAATTTGGTCATTAAATGAGTCACATCCGATATCATTTGCCACAGTCATGGGGGGGGGCGGAGAATCCAGCTCCTCTCATTGCTTTGCTGATGTCCCTGGTCCTGAAAGTTAACCTCCGTCTTGGAGCCCACGTTGCCAAAGCCTGGTTTGTAAGTTAGGCTTAGTCAGTGGTGGGTTGCTCCCAGTTCGGCCTGGTTCGCGCGATTTGGTAGCGGTGGCGGTGTGATGTCACCGAACCGGTTCTCTGTGGCTGGGAGCTGGGCCCACCCGGACACCCGTACTTACGTTTCTCTGCTTTGCGCATGCGCAGAGTGCTTGTTTTGAGTTTTTTTTTCAAAAAAAAGTTCGCATGTGCGGAGCGTGTGTTCGGCGTGCACACGAGTAAAGGGAGCGTGTGCACACCAATCACGCGCAAAGCGCATGCATGAAGAGAACCGGTAGTAAAGGTAAGTAGAACCCACCCCTGGGCTTAGTGTGTTATGCAGTCCAGCCCCAAACTCTGCCTTATGCCCTGATACATTACATGAATCCTGTTAATGGTGGCTTGGTCAGCAAACCATGATTAAAATAAAAGGCGGCTTGGATCGGTGAAATCAGTTGGATGCCTGCAAGATCCCATCTTCTGAAGGGTTCTGGGCTGAGCCACCCAATCGTAGAACCGTGGAGTTGGAAGGGACCCTAAGGATCATCTAGTCCACCCCTTATGCAGGGTGCAGGAAAAGCACCGCAACCCCCCTTGAGAGTCAGCAGTCCAGCTGTTCCTCAGAAAGAGAGAACCCACCATCGCCCTGGGGAGACCCTTTGACCCTTACCAGAAGTCAGTAGAAGCAGCAGCAGCAGGACGGAGGGGCCCATCATCAGCTACAAAGGTGTTAACTGTAAAAAAAATGGTCACAAGCCACCTTTGTTTTTAGTGCCGCTGTAACTGCAAAAGGACACTAAAGGAACACTTGTAAGTTGAGGACTACCTCTAAAGGTGAGGGGTGACTTTTCTGCATCTGGTGCAAAACGCTTCATGTGAAGGAGGAATTGGATAACTTTACTGCATGGAGTTATTCATAAAAATAATAAAGGCAGGGTTTCCCCCCAAAAAATCCAAAATCTAATCTAATCATCTAACCTACGGACTCCCTCAAATTATCCCAGAATAAACCTGAGAAGAGGATGGGAGGCCAGAAGTGAAAAACAGAGCCGTACTCTGCGCATGGACAGAAACCTTGCCATTTACAATTTTGCAAATGCATTTTAATTTAGGCCTGGCTTGAGGGAGGAAGAGAATTGGAAGACACTGCTGGGGTGTGTGAAGGCCCCTTACCCCCCTCCATCATCCCCCACCCCGTAACAGATACTGCCCTGCAGCAAAGAGGCTTCTGGGCTGCCGAACTCGAACAAGGCTT
>JANHFM010003663.1:76658-87665 GCA_032468115.1 Grayia smithii
AAGCTCCCGTAATCACCCGCGCGGCTGCATTCTGGACTAACTGGAGCCTCCGGGTACACCTCAAGGGCAGCCCCATGGAGAGCCCTATTTCAATTACAGTGCCTTCAGTGAAGGAGCCCTCCACCTCCTCAATGAATACCAGAAGGGCAGGGGCTAAGTCATCATCTAACCCCAATCCCAAATGTAAGAAGGGCCAGGCTGAGGATAAGGATGCTAGGTGTCAATACAAGGCTTTGGAAAGGCAGTTTGCCAGGGCCAAACGCAAACAAGCCTTGCGCTCTGAGGTGTTCAAACCTCCACCAATTGATCAGGCCTCGCTCCCTTGTGAAGCTTCCCCTCGCCCTCAGGAGGTATTTGGGGTGATTGGTGATTGTCCAGAGGGTCAAAGGTCTGAGGGGTTTATACCTGCCTCCCACACTGGTCCACAGGTTGCCCCAGCAGTTGTTGGGTTGATTAATGAAGGGGGTCAACAGCCTCAGCCTTCCATTCGGAGGTCCACTCTGAAGGCCACTTTTACCCCCACAGCAGCGGGTCTACGCACAGGGAGATATCTAATCCACCTATGCCCTTAGACCTACACTCCGTAATATCGGAAGTGATGTCTAGATATATGGCAGGGTATCCACAGTCGGGGTAGCTCCCCAACCATTGGCGACTTGGCAGCCTCCACTACCGACGCAAGTGCCCCAGTTGTCTGCATCACAGGCCCCCGGCCCTCCTGCCCAATGGGCAGATTCGCTATTAGAGGATGAAGACTTCGGGGAGCCCGAGTTTTCAGATGACAACGGTGTCATTGTGGATAAGCCAGCATTCACTGGGCTTTTCCGAACTTCTGTTTTCAAGTCACTCCTGCACACGGCGCAGGTGGCTTCTGGATTGAATATTACTGAAAACCCTCTAACCAGTCCCCGGGGCCAAATTTACCTCATGAAAATTTATTCTCAATGCCTTCCACCGAGCAGGAGCATATCCCTTGTCCGCAGCTGTTCACGGAAGTGATCCAGCTTCAGTGGAACCAGCCGGGTGCTCTGATAGCTCCTAACATGACAAGAGGGTCTATTGTGTAGAAAACAATCTGGTTGACCTCCTTCAGTTGCCTGAAATTGACCCTCCAGTATCGAATTTGATATAGCCTTCCATACTGCCAAATGATACCGCAGATGGTTTAAAAACTGAGAATAAGAGGGCCAAACTACCTTCAGAAAGACGCACCAGGTGGCCGCCTGGGCCATTAGAGCGGCTACCTCTGTGTCTTTCTTCAATTGAGTCTCCTTAATTTGACTTCGTGAATTACAGGAGAGGCTCCCTCTAGATGACACCAGGCTGCGCCAGGATTTGAATAAACTGGTAGCCACGGAATATTCTGCCGACGCATCGCTCGATGCAGCAAAGTTTGCTTCCCGGACACTTGCATCAACTCATTTCACGTTGCCTCCTTTGGCTTCACCACTGGAGGGCTGACGTGAAGTCCAAATGGAGGTTGGCTTCAGCTCCATACAAGTGTCCCGCCCATGGAGGATCCCTCCGGACCGGATTGCCCTCAGCCAGGGGGTTATCCTGCATCCAGAACCTCAATGGCCGCAGTTGACTGTCTGGCATTTGAAAGGATTCTCCTGAGGATCCCCCTCTTGGGAGAGGTGATACAAACTATTCAGGCTTCCAGGTGGCCTTCAACCACAAGGGTATACAACTCCACCTGGAGGGTGTTCTGCTCTTGGTGCGCTAAGGTGCATCTAGACCCAACCTCAGCATCAGTTTCTGAGGTGTTGGACTTCTTGCAGTCTGGCCTCAACAAAGGACTGGCGCCTAATACCTTGTGCTTCCAGGTAGCTGCTCTGGCAACCATTTTCACAACTGATCTTGGCCTTCCCCTCAGCAAACACCCGAGGATAGGGAGTTCCTAAGAGACACTACTAACCTACGCCCTCCAGTAGTCCATAGGTACCCTTCATGGGACCTCACGTTGGTTCCTCAGTCGCTGACATCTCCACCATTTGAACTGTTGGGTTCAGTTAGTTTCAGGTGTTTGACCCTTAAGGTTTCCTTCTTGGTGGTTATTACCTCTGCCAGAAAGATTTTTGAATTAGCTGCCCTATCCGTGAAGGACGATTTATGTGTCTTCCACTCTAACCAGGTGGTTCTATGGCTGGATCCCTCCTTCCTAACTAAGGTAAATTTGGATTTTCATCGGGCCCAGGAGCTTGTCCTTCCAGACTTTTGTCCGGACCCAAAACACCAACTAGAGGCTCAGTGGCATACCTTAGACGTTAGGAGGGCCCTCTGTAGATATATTAAGCGTACAGAGCCGTTTAGAAAATCTGTAGCTCTGTTCGTTTCTTTCCTCCCTTCATCCATGGGCATGAAGGTGTCTTCTGCAACTATTGGGCATTGGCTGAAAGAAACCATCGCTACGGCTTATTCCCTTAAGGCCAAGCCTCTCCCTGGGAAAGTGTATGCCCACTCTACAAGGAGTGCGCCTACCATCGCTGCATGGGCTATGCAAACCTCTGTTGTTGAAATTTGTCGGGCGGCCACGTGGTCCTCCTTGACTTCCTTTATTAGGTACTACAAAATTGATAGATTTGCCTTGGCTGAGGCATAATTTGGCCTCCGGGTTTTACAGAGGGTTTCATCTTTTCCCACTTCCCAGGACCAGTCAGCCTCCCTCCTTTAGTATCCTTGCTTGGGTATATCCCATACATGGAATCTCCAGGAGAGAGCTGGAGATCGGACGTTGACTTACCTGAACGTCCTTTCTCATTGCTCTCCTGGAGAATCCAATCTGCCCTGTTAGGCTTCCTGGTTGGCTGGGGCCGGGGTGGGCCATTTTTTTCTCTGTTTCAGCGGATCGGTGTAAAAAAAGGGATCGCTGACATCTCTATCTGAGTCTTTCTTGGAATAAGTCTTCGTGAACAAAACTGAGGCTCTGTCGTGAGGAGGAGGCATGGCCACAGGGAAGAAAGAGAGAAAAAAATCATCATTCAGTATGCGGCTTGAACTAGGAACTAACCCATACATGGATTCTTCAGGAGAGCGGTGAGTAAGGATGTTCAGGTAAGTCAACGTCCATTCTCAGAATTCATATGATCAGATAATATTGCAAGAAGGACCCTCACTATTTCCTCTAGAAGCCTTTGTCTCTTAGAATTTTTTTTTGTAATGGTTGCTTCAATAATATTCCTGCCCATTTATACTCAATTGGTACATATGTCTTAGCAAGGGGTCACTGGATAGCAGTGTGTAGGTGCAATAATAGCAGAGAAGTACTGACAACTTGCCACTCTTATGTAAAAATGATACATGCCCATTTTTAGACTATTACCTGCATTTGATCAGGTTCATACTTGTTTTATACTAGCGGTATACTAGGTGACTCTTAGTTCATTTTATTCCCGGGAGCACATCAGAATACCAACAGTCCCCAAGGGTCATTAAGCTGGGAGAGACCATTAAGTTACAATTCTGTCCAAGTACATGGCTGCCTTCCTATTCCAACAAAATTATTAAGATCCAAACGGAACCATCCACAGGGAAAACTCCATATATGTCAGGAGAGCTTTAAGGTGAACCGATTGAATAGGCATACTCTTTGGTAGTTTTGAAATTGAATGAATATCTAAATAATAGTAAATAAAAAAATAATTTTATCATGCTTAGAGAATGGAACTTTGACTCTAATGTTGTAGGCTATGCAATTGCCCATCAAAATCAAAGAGAAAACAGAAAGTCATATATGAAAGCATTTCCATTTTGGTGGGCCAAAGTGGTTGTGGGAGATTTTCCCTTCCAAGTTATGTAATAAGCCTAGATAATAGTTCTGTATCTTTCAGACATAAAACCCCATGCGAAAAACAAAAAAGTCCCTAATATTAGGGAACTATTTTTGCTGGTATTGGGTTATCACAGGGGTCTGCAAACCTAAACACTCAAAGAGCCACTTGGGCCCGTTTCCCACAGAAAACAAAACACCGGGAGCCACAAAACCTAGGTGGGCGTGGCCAACTTGACATACTCACTCCCACCCGGTCACATGACACACACCCCGAGCCACGCTGGGGTATTTTCTTTTAAACAGGTCTCTCTCTTTCTCCCTCTCTCTCTTTCTTCCTCCCTCTCATCTTTCCTCCCCCCCTCTCTCTTCCTCCCTCCCTCCCTCATCTTATGGGAGAGGCGGGGCCACCCAGTGATGGGATAATCTGACAGGGAGCCACAGGAGAGGGCCCAAAGAGCCGCATACGGCTCTAGAGCTGCACTTTGCTGACCCCTGGTCTAGAGTACTGTTAACTTGCATTAAGTTGTCCCACAGCGAGTTGACAGCAACAAGTTGGCCATGGTGAGTTGTCCTAGACCTCCTAGAAGCAATCTTTTCATGTTTCCTAAAATCCAAATCATGTTCCCACCAGTTCCCACCAGCCTGGGAGGTGTCACCATATGACACACTTTAAGATAGAGGGCCACCAGGGGTGCGCAGCGAAGCGCGTGATCATTGAACCGGTTGTTAAACTGGCAGCATCCCACCACTGAGGGCAACCTATTCACCTTCCTGTTTTAAATTTGCAAAGTGTTACACCATTTTTGTGTTTCTTATTGCTGCAAAAGAGCAAAAGTGCTGAATTTGAGGGGCTTGCAAAACCCATTCTTATTGTTCAGAACCTGAAAGGAAGAAGGTTAGACAACATGGCCTCCCAAATCAAGTAACGCATCGTGAGAGTTTTTCCTCATTTGAAACGTTGTGTGTGTTGACCAGGGGTGGGTTCTACTTACCTTTACTACCGGTTCTAAAGGTTCATGTGCTTTGCCGAACGGGCACTCCCGTGCATGCGCAGAAGCTTTTTTTGAGGAAAAAACCTCAAAAAAAGCTTCCTGCGCATGCCCTCGAGCACGCTCTGCGCGCTCCATGCACAGACTGGTAAGTTCGAGCGCGCGGGTGGGCCCGGGACGCTTAGAACTGGTTCGGTGACGTCACAGCGTCAACGCTACTGGATCGTGCAAACCGGACCAAACCGGGAGCAACCCACCATTGGTGTTGACCCTGACATCAATGGGTTTGAAAAGAGAAGTATAGAAGAAAATCTTACCATCTGATTCTGTGGGCCCAGGAACTGCAGTGCTGAACCAGGTTGGTTTTGTAGCATTTTCTGGAGCATGATCTTTTGCTGTAAAGCTAAAGATACATTGGGGGGCCTTTGGAGATGCTGAGGTTGGGCCGAATATGGCTGCTGCTGCTGCTGCTGCGAAGTTTGTGGTTGAACCACTGAGTTAGACAACTGTTGGGGGGGCTGCTGTGCATAGTGGAGAAGAGAAGGTTTATTGGGGGCTCCCAAACCAGAAGAGATCTGCTTGCTGGCTTGTTCCGAGTTGAAATGAAACAAAGGCTTGATACTGTTCTGAGATTCCTCCAGTGACACCTGATTGTTGTTTACATAATTTCTGGGGATCTCTTGAGGCTTTCGGGGCATTACCATGTTGACAGAACTTCCTTGGGGCATGGAGTTTGGCCGGTAGGAGTAACTGCTCATGCCTTTGGATGGAGTCCCATTAACTGGGATGCCAGACATTGCGGAACTTTGTGGGCTGAACTGTTGCTGCTGGTGGAAGGATGGACTAGACATCTTCTCCTGCACAAAGGATCCAGAAGACGGCTCTGTAGATGACAAACCTACAGGCCAGGATGTGGCTGATTGACTTTGTTGGCACTGCTGAATCAGAGCATGCTGTTGCCTGTTCGCTGCTATTTGTTTTAATTGTTGGGCATGAGAAACTTCCTGCCAATTGGCCAGTGGCCGAGTTGGGACTGACGTCCCTTGAGAAGGAGGAGTCTGAGTCTGAGGTACTGAAGGAATGGGAGATGAGGTGGACATAGCAGCACCAGGCATGGTGAAAGCCGAGTCTGTAGAAGGAGGCCTCATCTGGGGGGATCCCACTGAAGCTTGGCTCAGCCCCGGTGAATACTCTTGTTTGATCACCATTTTGTCCATCTGCAGGGAAGACGATTGGGCAGGGGGCCCCCTCTGGATCTGCTGACCAATGTCGATGTTGAACGGTTCGTCTTGCTTGATAGTGGCATTTATCATGTTTTCTAATTCAAGGTCACTCATGGGGGGCACAGAAATATTACTCAGTTCATTGAATAGCTCCTGAAGTTCTGGGTCCATCAACTGTTCCCCTGTGTCTTCTCCATATCGGTTAGGATAAACACTGTTCTGGGATGTCTGACCATCCAGATGTTTACTACAAGAGATTGTCTCCCCGGGCTCCTTTTTGACCTCTTTTAAGGTCATGTTAAACATCCCGTTTGCACCAGAATGACTGTTGCTGGTTGAGTTGTCCATTTTCCTCGGAGCACCTTGACCAACTGAGAAGGATCCCAACACCGACTGGTTTGGGCAACTGTTACCACACTGACCACGTCCCATGGAAAGGTTATTATCACCACCACGGATTCTCTTAATATCCAGGAAAGTGTTGTCAGCAATGCCATTCGATCTCTTGTTATTGCCTGGTGTTAGATTTACCACCAGTTTTCTCTTCAAGGAACCCTGGAGCTGAAAGAAGAAGAAGAAGAAGAAGTAAAAAAAAAGGATTCTTTAGCTGGAGTTAAAAAAAAGCAATAATGCGAGTTTCCAAAAATTAGTCATGACTGCCCACTGCCACAAAAAAATGAATAAAAACAATGGCATCTGAAAGACTAACATCGTTATTACAACATGTCCATTTCAGATACATAGAATATTATCCTAAAACAGAAACGTTATATAAATATTTATAGTTGGAGGGAGGATAACTAAAACGTCTTTATTGCCTAAAGACAAATAAAGATAAAGAACATTAATAAAATGTTTATTGGGTATGTAACAATGTGAAGCTTGTAATTTGATTCTAGTATTTTCCCAAAGTAGCAATATTTTTTATCGGTAAGATACAACAATGAAACCTTGTTTTTACTGATAAAGGTAGTCCTTGACTTATGACCACAATTTCTGTTGCTAAGCAAGGCAATGGCTAAGTGAATCATTCCTGATTTTACAACCTTTTCACCACAGTTGTTAAGTCAATTAATGCAGTTGTTAAGTGAATCACATGGTGATTGAACAAATCTGGTTTCCCCCTTCGAGTTTGTTTGTTGGAGGTTGGCTGGAAAGGACACAAATGGTGATCACATTACCCCAGGATACTACAACTGCCATAAATACATGCCGATTCCCAAGCACCTGAATATTGATCACATGACTATAGGGCAGTGATGGCGAACCTTTTCGGCACTGAGTTTTTCAGGCCAAAAACGGCCCTGAAAATGGCCCAAAAAACAGCCTGGAAACTGCCCCAAAATGGCCCGAAAAATAGTCTGTTTTTTTGGCTGGTTTTGGCTGTTTTCTAGCACTCCAGCACCCGTGAAGACCAGTTGACCAGCAGAGCAGCTGGCGACTCACCCGTGCCCACAGAGGGCTCTGCGTACCACAGCTGGCACGCGTGCCATAGATTCACCGTCATGGCTATAGGGATTCTGTGGCAGTCATAATTGCGAGGACTGGTTGTAAGTCACTTTTTTCAGTGCCGTTGTAGCTTCGAATGGTTGTACTTTAGGCCTACCTGTTCTGAAAATCTACCAGGACTTCCTCTGAAATCCATGTATTATTTCTACATGAAGTTTGCACGAGCACCTGTTTCAGTCCAAATAGCTATCGTAAGAATGCAAATGAAGCTTCCCGAGTTTTTTAATGCATTTTGTTTGAAGCTTCAATCACACTGTTGTATCTGTCGACATTTTTTGAAAAGAAATACCAGCTCTGCAGGTTCAGAGTCTAAAATTCAATTGTAATCAATGAAAGGTAACACTAGTTACAGTTATAAGCGGTGGTGAAATCTGAACCAGTCTGCTACCGGTTTGCTGGCTGCGCATGCGTGCTGCGCACCAAACATGAGCTACATGAGAATGTGCAATGTGCATCAAAAGGAGGCTTGGGAAGGTAAGTAGAACAGCGAGGGGGGGGATCAGCTGTGATGCGCAATTTAGTTTTGCTAGAAAGCAGGCTAAACCGCGTGGCACAGCTGATCATCGGAAATACCGGTTCGGAAGAACTGGTAGCTTTTTTAAACTACCAGTTCAACTGAATCGGTAGCTTTTGTTTACTACCGGTTCACCTGAACCGGTAGTTTTTATCACTACCGGTTCGCCCGAACTGAAGCGAACCGGTAGCATTTCACCCCTAGTTACAAGGTTATTAAACGGAGTCTTAAGTTACAGAATAACAGACTAGAAAAACAGAATAACAGAGTTGGAAGGGACCATGGAGGTCTTCTAGTCTAACCCCCTGCTCAAGCAGGAGACCTTATATGATTTCAGACAAATGGGCTGTCCAATCTCTTCTTAAAATCTTCCAGAGATGGAGCACCCACAACTTATGGAGGCAAGTCGTTCCACTGGTTAATTGTTCTAACTGTCAGGAAATTTCTTCTTACTTCTAGGTTGGTTCTTTCCTTAATTAGTTTCCACCCATTGTTTCTTGTCCTGCCTTCAGATGCTTTGGAGAATAGCTTGACTCCCTCTTCTTTGTGGCAGCCCTTGAGATATTGGAACATTACTATCATGTCACCCCCTACTCCTTCTTTTCATCAAATTAGACATACCCAGTTCCAGCAACCATTCTTTATATGTTTTAGCCTCCAATCATCTTTGTTGCTCTTCTCTATAGTCTTTCTAGAGTCTCAACATCTTTTTTATACTGTGGCAACTGATACTTTTTATACTGTGGATACTGATCACAATTCATCCAACCATGGTTATAGATCTTCTGCTTTCACTGCTGTCTTTCAGACCCCTAAACTGTTTTTAAATCTCCCCAGGGTATGCAAAGTGATTGGATGGTTTCTCGCACAGAGAGGCGGGGACAATGATAATGGAGATTAAAAAAACAGCAGCTCAAGATCCTGCTTGGAATTGATACAAAGACTTGGGAACTGTGAGACCCACTAACCTGTTTTCTTGTCATAATTCTGGTTATATATTTGCCCTAATAACACCCCTCTTTCAATTCAGTCCTCTTCACCCACTGAAAAGCTTTCTATCAGAATGAACGAGGGATACATCACTTTTGAGTTCCCTGCCAAAAAGTTAGGTGGTCTCCAGAGGTGGTCTTTTTTTCACATGATTGAAGGGAAAATAAATGAACGACCATCTATTGCATCAATTTAATAAATTTAAATTAGTCAATTGGTAGGATTTGGCCAACCTTTGGTCCCCTTCTTGAGTTCTCTTCCACTCAAAAATCAAAACGAAGACTCTGCTTGAGAAAGATTGTAACTGCCTTAGCCCATGGGTGGGCTTAAAATTTTTTAGCAAGGGGTTCTCTGACCAGTTGCTGGGTGGGTGTGGGCATGGCCTAGTCAGCCTCCTGCATCATGGTGGGGGTAGGGGCAGCGTTTTTGCCCTCCCTGGGCTCTGGAGGCTTTCTTTGAGCCTCTGGGAGGGCAAAAATGGCCTTCCCAGGCTCCGGAGGCCCTCGGGAGGCCGGAATTGGGCCAATTTCTGGCCTTCCCGAACTTCCGGTAGGCCCATTTTTCACCCTCCCCAAGCCTCCGTGCATGCCCTGCACTTACCTGCCTCCAAAATGGGCTGCTTGGGGACTCCTGGGAAGGGAGGGGTGGGGTGGGTGAGGCCAGCCAGGAGTGGGATTTGGGGGTTCTCCGAAGTGCACCGAATCTTAGCTAAAGGTTCTCCTGAACCCCTGTGAACCCCCAGCAGCCCCACCCCTGATCTAAAACCAAATTGCAAGTCTGAAAGTATTTTCCCCCTCCTTTTACTTTCTAGAAAGCTAGGGAGGGTTTCTTCGGAAATGCTTTCTGTGGCTCTTTTCCATCTGCAATGATGAGCTGCAACCTTCAAGTAGGAGATGGCCCCTAAAGACCCATAGCTATGCTTCCCAACAGAGTCCCAAACTACAGCCGGTAACATTTATCATACCCCAAACAAGTAATTTAAAAACAAAGATGAAGTATAAATAAATTCTCAGTGAAAAGCTTCTGTTTTATTTGCCTGACAAAGATATTTTATCACCTCCTGTCTTTCCTCTTCCAAATTAGAGGGGACTAGAAATAGGATCCTGGGAGTTGTAGACCCATCTTTGGCAGGGTGACCTTAGACCAGTCACATTCTCTCAGCCCTAGGAAAGAGACAATGGCAAACCACCTCGGAATAACCTTGCCGCACAAAACCAGGTCCATGCTTACCTTTTCAAACTTGATGCAAGAATTAATAGTGTCAAGGAAATCAGCTTTTTTTTCATTGATAGGCACTTCTGTTAGTTCCTTTCCTATTAATTCGCCTTTCTGATATCCCATCACCTCTTCAAATGCAGGATTTACATACTACGAAAACAGTAAGAAAAAAAGAAACAAGTGAGAATTGAAGATCAACCTGAGCATTGATCTAACGCAGGGGTCCTCAAACTATGCCCCGGGGGCTAGATATGACCCACCAAAGCCATTCATCCAGCCCATGTGGGACAATCAGTCTGCCCCGGCCACATCACCCCACCTACCCACTGGCCCCCCACCCCCGTCTGGAGGCCGAGGACAAAAACGGGAGGCACGGAGGCAGCAGAATGGTACTGGAGTGCTACCGTTACCCTCTCCAGCAGTGGTGGGTTGCTCCCAGTTCAGGCCGGTTCGCGCGATCCGGTAGTGGTGACGCTGTGACATCACCAAACCGGCTCTCCGTGACTGGGAGCTGGGCCCACCCGTGCGCCCACACTTACAGTTCTGTGCACTCCGCGCGCTCCGCGCATGCGCAGAACACTTTTTTGAGGGTTTTTTCCCCAAAAAAGTTACTGCTCATGTGCGGAGCACCCGTTTGGTGCACGCACACGCAAAGCATGCGCAAGTGCCACATGCGTGCTTTGCGCACACTAATCACGCACTAAGTGCGTGCATCATCAGAACTGGTAGTAAAGGTAAGTAGAACTCACCCCTGCTCTCCAGCCTCCAGAGAGAGAGAGAGAGGGAGGGAGG